>PVIY010013167.1:0-59869 GCA_004026745.1 Myrmecophaga tridactyla
GATTTAGCATCACTAATTGCAGAAGACACTCCCTTTTGGCTGATTACAAATGGATTCAGCTGTGGATGCAGCTGATGTGCTCATGACCTAATCCTGTGAAATGTCCTCATTGCAACAGACAGGCCAACGCTTGCCCAATCAGATAAACAGGTACCACAACTTGGCCAAGTTGACACGTGTCCCTAACCATGACACCACCTAATCAAAAGGTCTCACCTACAATTCAGTGGGTCATATCTCCATGAAAGCAATCAAAAAGTACCCACCCAACAATATTAAATCATGATTAAATAACATGACTTTTCTAGGGTAAACAACAGTCTCAAAGCAGTACATTCCATCCATTGGATCAGAAAAAGACATGTTCTTTCCATATGCAAATATATTCATTCCATTTCAAAATCACAAAGCTTTAAATCATTTCAGTAACAATAAAAATGCAGTACAAAGTCAAACCCAGTACAAAATCTCATCTAAGTCAGTTATAGGCTAGTCTGACCTAAGACAAAATTCTCCTCTGACTGTGGACCTGTGAACTTTAGTAATTAACCTGCTATAATACACAACAGAGGGAAAGTCATGGGATAAATGTTCCCTTTTCCATAGGGAGAAGTTGGAAGGAACACAGTGGTCATTGGACCCAAGCAGTTTCAAAAAACTGCAGGGCAGACTGCATTAGATTTCAAATTCTGTAAGTCATATATCCTGACTTTCAGTCAGGAAAAGCAGCAGTCCAACCCTTTCCATAAGCTTGCACAGTGGCACTGTACTCTCCAAACCCTGGGATGAGGGTTTCAGCCTTCCACAACTTTGGAGCCTTCCACAACTTTTCTCAGCTCCCCCCTCTCCAAGCATCAGGACAGTACCTGGGTACTTAGCCTTCTCTGGGGCACATGCTCAACATGCTAAGAACAAAGGGACAGCAACAAGGTTCTCCTCAATCCCCAAGGAATGTGCTCCACACTCCTTGAATGTACCAGACCTCTCAATGAGCATCATGGCAGAACGTCCACCCTCTACCTTCAGGGCAAACTCATGATCTCCAAGTGCATGGGTGGGTCTGTTCTCCTGACTTCATATCTTAGTTTCCATAGATCTGCCTTTGAAGTATTTTTTCCTTCAATTTGTCCCTTTTCTCTCCTTTTTAGTCCAGACTGACAGTGGTTTCAGTCATATAGGTCTTGCAAGAAATGGTCAGTTTTCTATACAGCATTCATGGATCACACCTATCAGCTAACAAGACCTTCTATAAAACCTTCCTGGAAAACTCCATTTCCAATTCTGGCTTTTCCTGAAATGGCTGACTGGTCACATATTTGGTTAATTCCTGATGTGGGTCAGTCACCTTTCTGGATACCCAGAATTTTACAGACCATTAGCTTCTGGTTTCTTTGTACCTAAGAATTCAGTTCTCAGCTTATTTCATTCTTATTGCATTTAACTATAAACTGCAAAGATATGCCAGGTTTCATTTGCACATTTAATTTGGAAATCTCTTAAGCTACACATCCCATCTCATGACTGTTAAAAATCGGCTTCCCACTGCGATTTTTGCTAAATTCTCTGCCAAAAAAAGGCACAATTTTGCTAAATTCTTTGCAATTTTGAAACCTGGATTGTAGGATAGAGGGTCAAGATGACTGCTTAGCGAGGTATGGCATTTAGTTCGACCCCCAGAGCACCTAGTAAATAGCCAGGAACAGTACAGAAGAACTTCTGGGGACATGTCAGTGACCAGACATGCAATGTACATTTTAGGCCAGCTGGACCAGCTGTGAGCCCACCCAGAACACTGAATTCCCTAAACCATGATGTCCAGTGCCCCTCCTCCACAGGCTGCTTCCCAGAGGGGAAAGGAAAAGACTTTACCAGCAGCAGGGGTTGAGCACAACCAAGCTCCAATTGTGGAATTAATTAACAAATTCTGACTACTGAAAATAGGCCCCCAGCTCAGCTGAACCCCAAGTTAAAGTGGAGGTTGCTGATTTTTGCCCCAGCACAGAGGGGGCAGGGCTGATGGAAAAAGAAAAAGGAAAAAAGAAACAGAACTTTTTTGATCAGATAGCACATAATACATGAAAGGGTCTGGTCCCTGAAGGAAAGGAGGGGGTTCATAGGACCTGAAGGTACACAAAACAACATACCAACTTAAGCTCTTGATTGGAAAACCTGAGGAACAGGGGTCCTGTCCTGAAAAAGATTCTTCTCTTTCTTTTTTGTGACTGTGTTTCTATGGCTTGACTACTCTTTGGATAGAGCTACAAGGCTTCTCAGGCCCCAATTGCCCCAGGTATAGGCAGAATTGAGCTTCCTTTAGTGTTTGTCTGGAGCCTGTGCCTTCCATGGGAGAG
Source organism: Myrmecophaga tridactyla (assembly GCA_004026745.1). NCBI lineage: Eukaryota > Metazoa > Chordata > Mammalia > Pilosa > Myrmecophagidae > Myrmecophaga > Myrmecophaga tridactyla. The sequence continues at coordinate 2,352 of PVIY010013167.1, forward strand.
GAGTGGATTCCCTCCCTCAAGGAATTCAGACACCAGGGTCTGGAAAGCTGAAACATTAAAGCCAGCCTGCAGCCTCTCCTCTATCTCAATCATGCCCCAGGCAGGGAGAGTCTGATGAAGTTAAAGGTATCTTATCAACTTCTGTTGGTGGGACATGCAGGGCAGTAAAGCACCACATCCTGTGCAGGATAGGAAATGGAGAGTCCAGAGGCTTCATAGGAAAGCCTTTTAATCTACTGGGTCTCACCCTTAGGGAAAATTAATGTAGGTGACTCTTTCTTCCTGAGAGGGAGCAAGTTTGGTCTGGAAAACTCTGGCTGGGGTCTATAATACCTAAGTAAGCCCTCCTAATGGGGGAAGTAAGGCACCATGCAAGCAGGAGAAGAAACAAGAAAACAAGAACTGAAAAATTCTGATCTGTAAAACAAAGCCTAAGCTCGAGGTCCAGAATAAGCTGAACTGAATGTCAAAGAACAGATAGACAACAAAGTCACCCAGGAAGAAAATCCTAGGTAAAAAAGTGAAAACAATCTCCAGAATAAACTAATTAAGGTAAGGAAATACCTAGATGCCAGCAAAAAAATAACAAATCATACTTGGAAAATTGAAGATATGGCCCAGACAAAGGGACAAACCAACAATTCAAATGAGATGCAGGAGTTGAAACAATTAATTCAGAATGTTCAAACAGACATGGAAAACCTCATCAAAAATCAAATCAATGAATTGAGGGAGGATATAAAAAAGGCAAGGAATGAAAAAAAGAAGCAATTGGAAGTCTGAAAAATCAAATAACAGAACTTATGGGAATGAAAGGCACAGTAGAAGAGGTGAAAAAAACAGTGGAAACCTACAATGTCAGATTTCAAGAGGTAGAGGACAGGATTAATGAACTGGAGGATGGAACATATGAAATCTGACAAGCAAAAGAAAATATAGGGAAAAGAGTTGAAAAATATGAGCAGAGGCTCAGGGAATTGATTGACAACATGAAGTGCACAAATATACATGTTGTGGGTTTCCCAGAAGGAGAAGAAAAAGGAAAAAGAAAAGGAGAAGAAAAACTAAAGGAGGAAATTATCACTGAAAATTTCCCAATTCTTATGAAAGACTTAAAATTACAGATCCAAGAAGTGCAGTGTACCTCAAACAGAATAGATCCAAATAGATGTACTCTAAGACACTTACTAATCAGAATGTCAGATGTCAAAGAGAAAGAGAGAATTTTGAAAGCAGCAATAAAAAAGCAATCCATCACATACAAGGGAAGCCCAATAAGACTATGCACATATTTCTCAGCAGAAACCATGGAGGCAACAAGACAGTGGGATGATATATTTAAATTACTAAAAGAGAAAACTGCCAACCAAGAATTCTATAACCAGCAAAACTATCCTTCAAAAATGAAGGGGAAATTAAAACTTTTTCAGTCAAAACAATCACTGAGAGAATTTTTGACCAAGAGACCATCTCTGCAAGAAATAATAAAGGGAGCACTAGAGACATATACAAAAATACAGGAGAGAGAGGTGTGAAGAAGAGTGTAGAAATGAAGACTATCAGTAAGGGGGTAAAAAGAAGAAAAATTAGATATGATGTATAAAATCCAAAAGACAAAATGGTAGAAGAAAGTACTGCCCGTACAGTAATACCACTAAATGTTAATGGATTAAACTCCCAAATCAAAAGGCATAGACTGACAGAACAGATTAAAAAACAGGACCCATCTATATCCTGTCTACAGGAAACGCATCTTAGGCACAAAGATAAACATAGGTTGAAAGTGAAAGGTTAGGAAAAGATATTTCATGCAAATAACAATCAGAAAAGAGCATGAGTAGCTATACTAATATACAACAAATTAGACTTCAAGTGTAAAACAGTTAAAAGAGACAAAGAAGGACACTATGTATTAATGAAAGGTACAATTAAACAAGAAGACATAACAATCATAAATATTGATGAACTGAGCCAGAATGCTCCAAAATACATGAGACAAACACTGAAAACAGAAATAGACATATCTAACATAATAGTTGGAGCATTCAATTCCTGACTCTCATCAACGGACAGAACATCTAGACAAAGGATCAATAAAGAAACACAGAATTTGAATAGTACAATAAATTCATTAGACTTAACAGACATTTATTGAACATTACAACTCACAACAGCAGGATACACCCTTTTCTAAAGTACTCATGGACCATTCTCAAGGATAGACCATATGCTGGATCACAAAGCAAGTCTCAATAAATTTTAAAAGATTGAAATCATACAAAACACTTTCTCAGATCATAAAGGAATGAAATTGGAAATCAATAATGGGCAGAGGGACAGAAAATTCACAAATATATGGAGGCTTAACAATGCACACTTAAACAACCAGTAGGTCAAGGAAGAAATTACAAGAGAAATCAGTAAATATCTCAAAGCAAATGAAAATGAAAACACGACATATCAAAATTTATGGGATGCAGCAAAGACAGTGTTAAGAGGAAAATTTATTGCCCTAAATGCCTATGTCAAAAAAGAAGAAAGAGCAAATATCAAGGAATTAACTGTCCACTTGGAAGAACTAGAGAAAGAACAGCAAACTAACCCCAAAGCAAGCAAAAAGAAAGAAATAATGAAAATTAGAGCAGAAATAGATGAAATAAAAAATATGAAAACAATCAAGAAAATCAACAAAACTAGAATTATGTTCTATGAGAAAATCAGTAAGATTGATGGGTCCTTAGCAAGGTTCACAAAAAGAAGAAGAGAGAGGATGCAAATAAATAAAATCAGAAATGGTAGAAGAGACATAACCACTAACCCCACAGAAATAAAGGAAGTAATGAGAGGATACTATGGGAAGCTTTATGTTAATAAACTCGACAATAAAGATGAAACAGACAACTTTCTAGAAAGGCATGAACAACCAACATTGACTCAAGAAGAAATAGACAACTTCAACAAAACAATCAGAAGTAAAGAAATTGAATCAGTCATTAAGAAGCTCCCCCAAAAGAAAAGTCTAGGACCAGATGGCTTCACATGTGAATTCTACCAAACATTCAAGAGAGAATTAGTACCAATCCTGCTCAAACTCTTCAAAAAAATTGAAGAGGAGGTAAAGCTACCTAACTCATTCGATGAAGCCAACATCACCTTCATACCAAAGCCAGACAAAGATATTATGAGAAAAGAAAACTACAGGCCAATCTCACTAATAAATATAGATGCAAAAATCCTCAACAAAATTTTTACAAATCGAATCCAGCAGCACATTAAATGAATTATACACCATGACAAAGTCAGATTCATCCCAGGTATGCAAGGATGGTTCAATATAAGAAAATCAATTAATGTAATACACCATATCAACAAATCAAAGCAGAAAAACCACACGATCATCTCGATTGATGCAGAAAAGGCATTTGACAAAATTCAACATCCTTTCCTGTTGAAAACACTTCAAAGAATAGGAATAGAAGGGAACGTCCTCAACATGATAAAGGAAATATATGAAAACCGCACAGCTAACATCATCTTCAATGGGGAAAAACTGAAAACTTTCTCCCTAAGATCAGAAACAAGATAAGGATGTCCATTATCACCATTGTTACTCAAATTGTGTTGGAAGTTCTAGCCAGAGCAATTAGACAAGAAAAAGAAATACAAGACATCAAAATTGGAAAGGAAAAAGTAAAATTCTCACTGTTTGCCGATATGATACTATATGTTAAAAACCCTGAAAAATCCACAGCAAAACTACTAGACCTAAAAAATGAATATAGCAAAGTGGCATGTTGCAAGATCATCATTCAAAAATCTGTAGTGTTTCTATACACTAGTAATGAACAATCTGAGGGGGAAATCAAGAAAAAATTTCCATTTATAATTGAAATAAAAATAATAGAATATTTAGGAATAAATTTAACTAAAGAGATAAAAAGACCTATACAAAGAAAATGCCAAGAAATTGTCCAAAGAAATCAAAAAAGACCTAAATAAATGGAAGGGCATACCATGATCATGGATTGGAAGACTAAATATAATTAAGATGTCAATTCTACCTAAATTGATCTACAGATTCAATGCCATACCAATTAAAATTCCAAAAAGTTACTTTTCAGAAATAGAAAACCAATAACCAAATTTATCTGGAAGGGCAGGGTACTCAAAATACCTAAAAATATCCTGAGAATGAAAAGTGAAGTCAGAGGTCTCATGATACCTGCCCTTAAGACATATTATGAAGCTACAGTGGTCAAAACAGCATGGTACTTGCATAAAGATAGGTATACTGACCAATGGAATCCAATAGAGTGTTCAGATATAGACCCTTTCATCTATAGACAATTGATCTGTGATAAAGCAGTCAAGCCAATTCACCCATGCAGAAAAGTCTCTTTAATAAATGGTGCCTAGAGAACTGGATATCCACATGCAAAAGAATGAAAGAGGACCCATATCTCACACCCTATACAAAAATTAACTCAAAATGGATCAAAGACCTAAACATTAGATCTAAGACCATAAAACTGTTAGAAGAAAATGTAGGGAATTATCTCATAAATCTTATAATAGGAGGTGGTTTCCTAGACCTTACACCCAAATCATGAGCATTGAAGAAAAAAAGAATGAAATTGGAATGGCTAAAAATTAAACACTTTTGTGCATCAAAGAACTTCTTCAAGAAAGTAAAAATACAGCCTACACAATGGGAGACAATATTTGGAATGATATATCAAATAAAGGTCTAGTATCCAGAATATATAAAGAGATTGTTCAAATCAACAACAAAAAGACAAACAACCCAGTAACAAAATGGGCAAAAGACTTGAACAGGCACTTCTCAGAAGAGGAAACACAATTGGCCAAAAGGCACATGAAATTTGAGAATATTCCCCTTATCCATTTATGAAAAGATGCTCAACTTCCCTGGCTATTAGGGAAATGCAAATAAAAAACCACAATGAGCTATCATCTCACACCCACCAGAATAGTCATTATCAATAAAACAGAAAATGACAAGTGCTGGAGAGGATGTAGAGAAAGAAGCACCCCTATCCACTGTTGGTGGGAATGTCAAATGTTACAACTGCTGTGGAAGGCAGTTTTGCAGTTCCTCAGGAAGGTAAGTATAGAATTGCCATATGACCTGGAAAAACAATACTATTACTAGGAATCTACTCAGAGGACATGAGGGCAAGGACACAAATGGACATTTGAAAACCGATGTTTATAGCAGTATTATTTACAATTGCAAAGATAGATGTTAAAGACTGAGATGGTAAAATATTGGAATGCCTAGAGTGTATAATGATAGTGACTAAATATAGAAATTAAAAATGTTTTTGCATGAGGAAGAACAAAGGAATGTCAATACTATAGTGTGTTGAAAATAGATGGTAATTAATATTTTAAAACTTTAACTTATGCATGAGGCTAAACCAAAAATGTTTATTTGGTACAAAATTTACATTTTGAGTGGTGCATTTCCTAATATAACTTATGTGGACAACTTAATTGAATACCATAAGTACATGGGACCTTGAGTAGGGAATGAGATTTTGTAGGTTTGTCCAGAGTGATGCCCTGATAAATCCCAGAATGATTTGAACAGTGAATAAAATGTATTTGTGAAGTCCCCTTGGGGAAATGGTGAGAAAGGGGGGAAAATTTACCTTCTTGAAGTGGAGAATTCTTGATATTCTCACAAGCCATGTGGACAACCAAAGCAATAGTCTCAGTCCTTAATCTTGGAGTTAACCCTGCAAAGGCTAGGCTAAGCCTACTTAAAATTAGGCTTTAGACTCACCCCCAAGAGAACCTCTTTCATTGCTCAGATGTGGCCTCTCTCTCTCAGCCAACATGACAAACTCACTGCCCTCCTTCTCTTTACATGGGGCATGACTCCCAGGGGTATGGACTTTCCTGTCAACATGGGTCAGAAATCCTAGAATGAGCTGGGACTCAGCATCAAGGGATTGAGAAAACCCTCTCAGCCCAAAGAAGGAAGAACAAAATGAGAGAAAATAAAATGTCAATGGCTGAGAGATTCCAAACAGTTGAGAGGTTATTCTAGAGGTTATTCTTATACATCAAATAGATATCCCTTTTTAGTTAAGGTGTAATGGAGAGGCTGGAGGGAACTTGCCTGAAAATGTAGAGTTGTGTTCCAGTAACTGTGTTTCTTGAAGATGATCGTTTAAAGATATAGCTTTCACAATGTGACTGTGTGATTGTGAAAATCTTGTGTCCAATGCTTCTTTTATCTACCTTATGGACAGATGAGTAAAGCGTATGTATTAAAAATAAATAACATATAATGTTAAAATAAATTTAGTAGATTGAAATGCTAGCGATCAATGAAAGAGAGGGGTCAGAGGTATGACGTATGGATTTTTTTCTGTATTCTTTTATTTCTTTTTCTGAATTGATGCAAAATCTAAGAAATTATCATGATGATGAATATACAACTATGTGATGATATTTTGAATCACTGATTACATATGTAGAATGGAATGATCATATGTTATGAATATTTGTGTTTGTATGTTGGTATGTTTAATAAATAGAATAAATTAAAAAAAAAAAAACCTGGATTGCCTTCCTTCAAGTTTGCAATGACAAATGCCTCATTTCTGTCTCAGACCTTCTCAGAAGTCCACACTTCCTACCAAGATTCTCTTCAAAGCATCCTAGGCATTCTCTATCGAGCACCTCACAACCCTTTGACGATATTCCCCTTATCCATTTATAAAGCCATACCAGCATGTTTAGTATTTGCAATCCACAGCACCTCACCCATGCTATCAAAATCTCTTCTAGTTTGTTAATGCTGCTCAAAATGCAATATGCCAGAAATGGGGTGGCTTTTATTAAGAAATTTATTACATTACTAGTTTACAGCTCTAAGTCCATTAAAGTGTCCAAACTATGGCACCCAGAGAAATATAACTTGACTCATGAAAGGCAAATGGCATGGAACACCTCTGTCAGTTGGAAAGGCACACAGATGGTGTTTACTTGGCCTATGACTTCTGGTGACAAATAGCTTCCTCAAAGGGATTTTCTTTCTGTGTCTCCAAATGTCTCTGTGTCAGCTCTGAAGGTTTTCCCAAAAGGGTTTCTTCATAAATGACTCTAGTAAGTGACTCCTCTTAAGTTCATGGAGACACATCTCTATGTGAATGACTTAATAAAAAAGATCTCATCCCACACTATTGATTTGGGTTAAAAAAAAGCTAGGGTACACAGCAGTTTCTAACTGGCACAGTTATTTTATCCCTTAAACTCCACCCTCTCTTTTCCCTGTCTGAACTGATCATATAACCCGGTGTGTCTCTTCATGGCAGGAGACTGTCCCTATCTCACCTATGACTTTATTCTTGTTTCTAGCTTAAACCACCTTCACTGAGATTGACTTCACCTTTGCTCTCCTTCTAGAGTCTCCATGTGTGAATTAAATTACTTGCTATTTTCTCAAATATACTGTGTTTATTTCTGTTTGTACTTTACTATTCGTCAAGGTAATCCACAATTCACTTTCTTCAGTATTGCCACATATTCTTCTTCTCCTTCCAGATTTAAACAATTATTCTTTTGACATTTGTACCCAAAACCTTCATTAATAGGTGCAGTATCACAAAATAAAATATCAACTATCAAACATGGATGACACTGTTAGTCTTCTACCTCCCTTTTTCCTGACTAAGAGAAAATATCTCTAATATTCATGGATATTGGTTTTCTTATCCATTCTATAAAATGGTAGTATTAAATGGTCATAAAATTTCTTTGAAATTTCTAATGCAAATTATTCTTAGACACTTATTATTAGCCACTGATGTGTAGGCTATACACAAACACATGCAGATACACACATATTTATATATAATTTCATATAGCAGAAAAATATCTTTATCACTTTTGTATCTTCTATTCTTCTCTATAACAGAACATAATTATCATTAATGGAAAAGGTTATATTTTAAACTGCTTTATGAGTTCTTTTTTCACATGATTTTTTGTTTTTAATTTGCATATGGGCAGGAGGCACCAGGGATCGAACTCCAGACCTCCAGCATGGCAGGTCGGAGCTCTGCCTGCTGAGCCACGGCAGCTGCCCTTTCACATGATTTTTTTATGGTAGAGCAGTAGATGTTTATGAAAGATTATGTCAAAAATACCAAGTTACTGAATACCACAACATTACTATCATTTGCATTAGTGTGGTACACTTGTTGCATGTGATGAAAGAAATGTTTTATAATTGTACTATTATCTGTAGTCCAAGGTTCACATTAGAGTTCACTGTTTGTGCTTCACAATCATAAAGATTTTTTGTAACATATGTGCAACCAAAAATTTCCTCATTTACTCATATTCAAAAATATGTCCATAGAATTAATTATGTTCACAATGTTGTGCTGCCATCACCACCATCCAATATGAAAGCTTTTCCATCTCAAATGGAGACTGTGTCATATTTATTTATTCCTTATTCCTTACCTCCAAAAGAGTCCCTGTAACCTATGTTCTAATTTCTGACTATATTTGATTATTCTCATTGTTTTCTATTAGTGAGATCATACAATACTTGTGTTCTTCTGTTTGACTTATTTCATTCAATATGATGTGTTCAACACTTATTCATGTTGTTGCATTTATTAGACTTCATTCCATTGTATGGCTAAATAATATTCCATTGTATGTATATACCACATTTTGTTTTTCCATTTATTGGCTGATGGAAACTTTGTTGTTTCCAATGTTTGACAATTGTTAATAAGGTTGCAATGAACATTGATGTGCAAATATCTGTTTCAGTCCCTGTCATCAATACTTTTTTGTATATACCTAGAATTGGAATCTCTAAGTCATATGTATTTATATGTTTGACATTCTGATAAACTGCCTGTGTCTTCCACAGTGTCTTCACCATCTTACATTCCCAATAACAATAAATGTGTGTTCCAATTTCTCCACTTCCTCTCAAGCACTGATAATTTTCCACTTTTTTAATTGTAGCCTCCCCATTGAGTGTGAAATTGTATTTCATTGTTATTTTCATTTCCAATTCCTTAATGGTTAATGATGTTGTTTTAGTTTCTTGACTAACAAAGTAAATACCATGCAATAGTTGCCTTAAGCTACAAGAATTTATTTGTTTAAAATTCTGAGGTGAAGAGAAGTCCAAAGTCAAGATATCATCAAGCTAATGTTTTCTAAAAAACAATGTGGCTTTCTGGGGCTGGTCGACAGTGGTCCTTGGGCATTCCTACTATATACCATCTTCTCCTGACTTCCCAGTTATTCTGAAATCTAGGTTCTGTCTATTCAATCTGTGGCTTTCTCTTTCCTTCTGACATTCCCTATAAGACCCTCATTAATAGGGTTAAGAACTATTCTGACTCAGCTAGGCCACACCATAGCTAAAGTAATCTCATACAAGGATCCTATTTTCAATGGTTCATACTCAAAGGAATGGATTAACCTTTAAAACACATTGTCCAAGGAAGGGGTAAGGGGTATGGTATGTATGAGTTTTTTCTTCTTTCTTTCTATTTTTTTTTGTGGAGTGATGCAAATGTTCTAAAAAATGATCATGGTGATGAATATACTACTATGTGATATTGTGAGCCTTTGACTACACACCATGTATGGAATGTTTGTATGTTAAGAATGTTTGTGTTGTATGTTGTTTATCAATAAAAATATTTTTAAATTAAAAAAAACACATGTTGTCCTCAGGTACATAGCTCCAAGCCACTACAAGTATTGGATATCTGTTCATGTATTCCCAGTTCTCTGTGACATATTCTGGTTACTGTGAAGCTTGAGCCTAAATATAGATTATATCTAGGTGTGAAAATGATTAGTTAAATCTATGTCAATGTTTCCTATATCATCATTGCATGAAAGTGAACTTTCAGTGTCATCCCACTCTCTGTGTCATGTTTTCGTCTATTTTTGTTGGAAGATTGTTCTTATGGAATAACAGCTGTGCAAAAACATTCAGGAAATGGGCATATTTGAAACACTGTAATATAGACAAAAATTAAAAAGAGAAAAATTTTGATCAGAGTTTGTTTTCTATTCTTATCTAGTCCTGGATGCTATATCATATCAATGGTATCAAGCCTATTTTCAATCCAAAAAAATAGCAGTATGACTATTTTCAGATGATAGCACCCTTTACATAAAAGATCTTCAAAAAGTCACAAGGAAGCTATTAAAGATAATGAGTGAATTCATCGAAGTTTCAGGTACAAAATTCATTCCAGCAAAGGGTGCATTGGTAGTTCAGTGGTAGAATGCTTGTCTTCCATGCTGGAAACCTGGGTTCAATTCCTAGACCATGCACCAAAATAATAATAATAATAATAATAATAATAATAATAATAATAATAATAATAATAACAAATTCCAGCAAAGAACATCCTGAAATGGGAATTTAAAATCAATTCCACTCACAATGACATCAAACAGAAGAAAATATCTAGGAATAAATTTAACAAAGACTGTGAAGGACTTATGCACTGAAAACTACAAAATAATGCAGAAATAAATTAAACAAACCCTATGCAAATGGAAGACACCCTGTGTTCTCATGCAAAGTGGTCTACAGACTAATTGTATCCCTATCAAAATCCCAGCAGTCTTATACACAGGAATGGAAAATACAATCTTAATATTCATATGGATTTGAATAACCAAATCAATATTTAAAATGTACAATGTTGGAGGTCTCAAACTTCTACATTTCAAAATTTACTACAAAGCCACAGCAATGAAAAATTTAGGTAATGGCATAAAAAAGCAACATGTAGAACAATGGAATAGAATTGAGATTTCAGAAATAAACCCCACATATACATAAGGCCAATAACTTTAGCCAAGTGTGCCAAATAAATCAATTGGGTCAGAGAAATTCTCTTTAACAAATGGCAGTTGGAAAACTGGATATCCACAAGAAAAAGAATGAAGTTGGATCCACAACTCACACCACATAAAAATTAACTTCAAATGGATTAAGGACCTAAACAAGGGCTAGCACAATAAAACACCTAGAATAAGATATAGATGGGAGCTTCATAGCATTGAATTTGGAAGTAGTTTCTTAGATATGACACCAAAAGCACAGCAAGAAAAAATTGATAAAATGGACCACATCAAAATTAAAAATACACACTTCAAAGAACATTATCAAGAAAGTGACTTGAAAACCTACAGAACTGGAGATAATGATTTTTAGCCCAATGTTGTTGTGTTTAATAACCCAAATATATGAACTGCTAGAACTCAGTAACAAAAAGATAAATAACCTGATTAAAATAATTGAATAAAAATTTATCCAAAAATATACAAACATACAATAACCACATGAAAAGATTTTCAAAATCATTGGTCAACAGGAAAATGAAAACCAATATCACAATGAAATATAACTTCACATTCAGTAGGATGTCTAGACCTCAAACAAAGAAAAGAAAATAACATGTTGCTGCTATGTGGTGAAATCTGAAACCATCTTCATTGTTGATGGGATTGTAAAATGGTGAAGACATTGTGATTGTCTATTTGGTGATTTCTCTGAATTTTGAATATACAATAACTATATGAACTAATGTTTCAGTTTATTAAGATTCTCAGATCAAATACCAACAAATTGGTGGGCTTAAACAATGGGAATGTATAGTGTGCAATTTTGATACCCAGAAAATGCAGAAACTGAGCTCAGCTATTAAAGCTATTGGAGAAGTTCTTGGCACACTTCCTGATCCCCTCCTTAAGGCATTGTTGGCCCTGTCTGTGCCCCCTTTGCAAATTCCTGGCTATGTGCTGTCTGAGAAAGAATCACTAGGAAAGTCCCCTCCATTGTAACTTTCTCCCAGAATTTGCCCTCCAGGCAAAAGCAGCTTGAGACAATGAAAGTAGTATAAAGAACAATAGCTATGGACAGTCTGGGACAAACTTAATATACCTAGAAAAGGGAGGTCTGACTCTTTGGAAACAGGGACAACCAAACTCCTATAAGCAAGGGTACCTCCCAAACAACTAACAAGCAAAAACTTAGGACAAAACAGGAGCCAAGAAATACTAGGAAAATCATAGACCCTGCAGTCACCTTCCTGACAAGATGGTAGAAGCTAAAGGGTATCCCTGCGTTATCATCAGCTGGTTACAAAACCAAGAAACAGACATCTCAGGGAATGAATCCAGAGTTGACATTTTAGCATATTAAAAGGAAAGTATGCATTTGATTCCCAGTGCCTGCCTATGTAATTAAATAAATAATAAAAAGTACAGTGTGCAACAAGAGTATAAGACAAAGAAACAGAAAATGATGGATCAGACAAGAAAAGATGATAAAGTATCAAGAAAATACCAATGAAGAAAATAGCAATTGCACATACTGAACAAAGTCATTAAAATGATTTAAAAAATGCTCAAGGAGATGAGGGAATCATACTAAGAAAAAACAAAAAGATATCAGGAAGACACTGAATTAGCAATGTGGGAGTTAGTAAAGAGTTAGAAATTTTAAGAAGCATCCAAACAAAACTACTGGAGTTGAAGAAATGAAAAATACCCAGGAGGATTTTAAGAGCAGATTGGAGCTGGCAGAAGAAAGAATCAATGAAATTGAAGATGAGAACTTGAAATGATCTTCAAGGCTAAGGAGAAAGAAAAAAGAAATGTTAAAAGTGAAAATAACCTAAGAGACCTCTGGACCACAGGAAGCACACCACCATGCATATTATGGGAGTCCCAGAAGGAGAAAAAAGAGAGAGAGGTCAGAAAGGAGATTTTTTAAAAATAAGAGAGAACATTCCAATCTTTGCAAAAATGTGAATATGCACATTCAAAAAACCAAGAGAACATTAAACAGGATAAACACTAAGAAAAATGCACTCCATAATATATTGACCACACTATCAAATGCAAAGGGGCAGGGAAAAGTTCAGAAGGCTGCAAGAGAAAAAGAAATATGTTACATATAAGGGAATCCCAATTATACTGTTTTTGATTTCTCATTAGAAACTGTAAAAATTAAAGACAGTGGTTTGAAATACTTAACTTGCTGAAGTAAAGCAACTGGAAGCCTTCAATCATATATATGGTGAGACTTTTTTTCAAAAATGAGTAAGAGATTAAGATATTGTCAGAAAAACAAAAGTTAAGGGAATTTGTCGAAAGACTTATACCACTAGCAATGCTAAAGGGAGTTCCTTAGACAGAAAGGGAAGGACATTAGACAACAGTCCAAGCAGGATAAATGAGTAAAGAACTGTGGTGAAGGTAACCACACAGTTAGTATAAATGTCAGCGTTATTGTAGAGTTCTTTTTGTTATGGAATTCCACACTTCTTAGTTCCTAAAGGTGCCAAAATACAAATGCATAATCAGTAATGATAAATCTATGTTTTTGTACCTATAATGTACAAAGATATAAGTGGTAACAAATACAAAAAAAAATCATGGGGAGACAGAAGGTCATAGGGAAAGTATATGTGCATGCAATGAAGTTAACTTGGTATCAAACAAATATGATTGTTTTATATTTAGCATGTTAAATTTTAACTCATGTTAACAAAAAAGAAAATAGATGAAAAATATATCCAGATAGAAATGAGAAGGCATTCTCCCAAGAAATCTCCCAAGAAAACTTAACCCCAATTCTGCTCAAACTCTTCCAAAAAACTGAAGAAAACGCCCTTTAACTCATTCTACAAGGTCAACAGTAACTTCATTCCAAAGCCAGATAAAGATACCACAAGAAAAGAAAAATACAGACCAATATCTCTCATGAATGTAGATGCAATGATTGTTAATAAAGTACAGGAAAACCAAAGACAACAGCATATTAAAGAATTATACATGATCAGGTGGGATTTATCTGTGAAATGCAAGATTGGTTCAACATAAGAAAATCAATTAATGTAATACAACATATAAACAGACAGAAGAAAAAACACATTATCATCTAAATTGATGCAGAAAAACATTTGTCAAAATCTAGAACCCCTTTGTGATATAGAGAGTTAGAAGATGAGCAAGAGAAAACAATTTCCTCAACATGGTAAAGGGCATATAAGGTAAGTCCACAACAAATTTCCTACTTAATGCTGAAAGACTGATTCTCCCTCTGAGAATAGGAACAGGAAAAAGATTTCCACTGCCAACACTGTTATTCAACATTGACCTGAAAATTCTTGCCAGAGCAATTAAGTAAGAAAAAGAAATAAAGAACATCCAAGTTGGAAAGTAGAACTTTCCCTATCTGCAGATGATATAATTCTATATGCAAAAAATCCTGAAAAAATCCACAGCAAAGTTGATAGAGCTAATGAATATGTTCAGCAAAGTAGCATGGTACAATTTCAACCCTTATGAATCAGTAATATTTCTAAACATAGTCAATGAACAACTGGGAGAAGAAGTGAAGAAAAAATTTGAAGTCACAATAGAAACTGAATAATCAGATATCTAGTAAGAAATCTAATGAGGGATGTAAAGAACTTGTACACAGAAAATTATAAAAGCCTGCAAAAAGAAATTCAAATAACACTTAAATAAATTGGAGAACATTCCTTGTCCATGAGTTGGAAGACAAAATATTGTAAAGATGTCAATATTACTCAAAGCAATTTGTAGATTCATTGCATTCTTAATCAAAATTTCAACAGTAATCTTTGCAGAAATGTAAAAGTAAATCTTCAAATTTATATGGAAAGGTATTTGGTCCTGTAGCTACAGCCATTTTGAAAAAGAATGAAGTTGGAAGGCTCATACTTCCTGATCTTAAAATCTATTACAAAGCCATGATAATTAAAACAGCATGCTACTGGCACAGAAAGGCATGTATGGGAGCTTAGAAATCAAATCGTCTCACCAAGAATTGGTATTGGGGAAACTGGATTTCCATTTTCAAGGAAAATAGGAAAGAGACCTACTTCACATCATATACAAAAATCATCTCAAAATGGATCAGAGAAATAAATATAAGAGCTTAATCTGCCAAAAAGTTAGATGAAAACTTAGGGAACTATCATTAGGGCACTGTGTTAGGCAAAGATTTCTTAGAAATTCATACCCAAAGCACACAACAAAAGAACAAAATAGACAATGTGACTTCATGAAAACTAAAAATTTTTGTTCCTCAAAGGACTTTAACATGAAAGTAAAATGGCAACGGTGCCAATTAGAATCAGTGGTGTTTCCCATGCAGTATTTCTGGGTGGGAGCTTCTTAATTGTTCCCATAAAGATGTGACTCACCCAGTTATGGGTGGTAACTTTTGATTAGATGGTTTCCATGAAGATTTGTCTCCACTCATTCAAGGTGGGGTTGCTTACTGGAGCCTTTAAGATGGAAAAAGTTTTAGAGACCACATGGCCAGAGAACTTTTGAGATGAAGAAGAAAAATGCCCTCAGGGTAGCTTCATGAAACAAGAAGCCTGGAAAGAAAGCTAGTAGATGTTGTCATGTTAACTATGTGCTTTTCCAGTTAAGAGAGAAACCCTGAACATCATTGTCCTTCTTGAACCAAGGTATTTTTCCCTGGATTCCCTAGATTGTACATTTCTACAACCTTGCTTTCATTTGGACATTTTCACAGCCTTAGAACTATAAATGTGCAATTTCATAAATCCTCCCCCTTTTGAAAGCCATTCTGTTTCTGGTATATCACATTCCAGAAGCTTGCAAACTAGAACAGCCTCCTATACATTTGGTAGAAAAAGTTTGGAAACCATCTATCTGATAAACATTTAATATCCAGAATATATTAAAATCCTTTAATTTAACATCAAAAACACAGACAATACAATTTTAAAATGGTCAAAAAACTTGAATAAACATCCCTCTAAAGAAGATCTATAAATAGCCAGAAACTATATGAAAAGAAACTCAACATCAATAGTCATCAGAGAAATGCAAATCAAAACCAAAATGAGATACCATTAGAATGTTACATCATACCCATTAGAATGATTCCTATTTAAGAAATGAAAGTATTAAAGTTGTTAAGAGACTGAGAAATAAGAACACTCACAAATTGATTTGCATGATGTGAAATGTTGTAGCCAGAAAGACTGGTGTTTCTTCAGAAAGATAAGTATAAAACTATCATATGACCTGGCAATCCCACTACTAGCTATATATATCCCAAACAATTGAAAAAGTAACTCAAACAGATTTCTCATGCTGATGTTCATAGGGACATTATTCATAACTGTCAAAAGATGGAATCAATCCACGTGTACATCAACCCTAATGATAAATAAAATGTCATATATGCATACAGTAGAATACTATTCAGGCATAAAAAGAATGAAATCCGACACATGCAACAACACAGATGAACCTTGGTGACATAATATTGAGTGAAATAAGCCAGACACAAAAGGGCAAATATTGCATGATTCCACTGTTTTGAAACACTTAGTATAAGAAAATTCATAGCATCAGAATGTAGAGCATGGGTTACCAAGTGACAGAATGTGGATAGAGAATGAGAAGTTAAATCTTAAAATTTACAGAGTTCTTATTTAGAATTATTTTAATCTTTTTAAATAATTAAAAGGATTAGTAATGGATATGGGTGATAGTAGAATAATATTGTGAACACAATTAAAAACACTGAAATATATATCTGAATAGGATTAAAAGGAGGAAAGTTAGATTATATACTTAGTAACAATAGAAAATTTAAACACAATCCCTGAAACAACACTACACAATGAACCTTAGTTGAACCAGGGGCTTAAATAGTACAATTGTTAAAATATGCTTTCACTAGATGTAACACATTTCACATCAATGCATGCTATTGGCAATATGGTGGTGTATGGGAATTCTGTATTTTATACATTATTGTTCTGTAAATTCAAAATGTTACTGATGAATATAAAAGTGAAAAAAGAAATAATGACCAAAACCTTCCCAACATTGAGAAAAGGAAGAAATTTACACATCCAAGTAATTTACACATTAAAAGGTAATGGATATTAAAAATAATTATATGGCTAGAAAATCTGCCATATAGGAAATGATAAAGAAATCCTTACCTGAGAAGAAAAGACACAAGATATTAACTCAAACTATGCGAAGAAATGAAACACTTGTAAGAATAACTACACATTTAACTTTAAAGTTTGTATTACTCTTAGTTGGTTTGTAACTCCTTATTTTTTTCCTTTGTGATTTTGAAAACATGTGTATAAAAGGATTAAAAGTATGCATCTATGTTTATGGGCACACAGTTCATAATGAACTAATATATGAAATAAAATACATAGTAAAGGAGTTTTATAGCTGCAGACTTCTTTTATTCTACTGCTGCTAAGCTGGTACCATTTCAAGCTATATTGCTTTACATTTAGGATATTAATTCTAATCATCAGAATAACTATAAATGCAATAAGGAAAAATTCACAGATATGGAAAATAAAAGGGAGTCAAAATGGTACATTATAAAAATCAATCAAATGAAATAAGGTAATATTACATGAATTTAGGAAAAAATAGAGACAAAACATAGAAAAACATAGAAAATGAAAGAAAGTAGTGTTTTCCTGTTATTACTCACTTTAAATGTAAGTGGATTAATCTCACCAATTAAGACAGAGATTGGCATAATGCTTTTAAAGAAAAAAACATGACACAACTATGTTCTCTTAATAAGGGAATCAACTTAGACCCAATCACTCAAACAGTTTTAATATAAAATGATGGAAAAAATAATCCATGCCTATAGTAACTAAAAAAAAGATGGTTGAGCATATTAACATTGGAAAAATATACTTTGTCAGAAGTTGTATGAGATAAATAAGGATATCATAAATTGATCAACATGATATAATACTTAGGAACATATACTCACCAAATCAGCAGAGCACCAAATGAATGAACCAAATATTAACAGATATGTAGAGAAAAGAAGAGAGTTCTACACAATAATAGCTACAGACTATAATACTTCAGTTCCAATAGCATCAATCAGAGGATTTGAATATCTATAAACCAACTAGAACTAACAGTATTATGCACAATACTGCACCCAACAATTACAGAATATGTATCTCCTCAAGTGCACATAGAACATTCCTTAGTGTAGAACATATTTTAAGCCACAAAATATTTCAGTAAGCTTAAAATTATTGAAACTTTGCAAAGCAACTTCTCTAACAACAATATAATGAAGAAAAAACAAAAGGAAAACTGGTATATTCTTACATTTGTGGAAATTAACACACTTTTAAAACACGAAGGAGTCAAATTAGAAATCACAAGGAAAATCAAGTAGTAGTTTGCAGCCAATGAAAGTAAAACACGCATACCAAAATATGGGGAAGATGTCAATAGCAATGCTTAGAGGAAAATGTATAGGTGTGTATACCTATATCACAAATAATCTCAAATCAATAATATAGCTGTACACCTTATGGAACTATTTAAATAAGAGCAAACCAGATCCAAATATTGCAAAAGGTAGGAAATAATAGTAATTAGACAAAAATAGTATAAAAACACAATAGAGACAAGCAATGAAACAAAAAATTGTTCCCTTAAAAAATATCAAGGAAATTATAAGCATTTAGACAGATAGACAAAGAAACAGGGGGAAGATACAAATAAATGTCATCAGATATGAAAATGGAGATATTATTAATAGCCTCACATAAATAAGGAGTATAAAAATGAAAAATAGGAGAGCAAAACATTAGACAACCTATATAAAAAGAAAATTTCCTAGAAGCATGCAAATTACCAAAACTGAATCAAGGTGAAATACAAAATCTAAACACATCTATAAAAAGTGGAGACTGTGTCAGTAATCACAATCAAACATTATTGCAAACTTCCCAATAAATACAACTTCAGCACCACATATCTTAATTTGTGAATATCCCCAACATTTAAAGAAGAATTGACACCAATTTTTCTTAAACTCTTCCAAAATATAAAAGAAAGGAACACTTCTTAAATCATTATCTGAGGCATGAAATAATACCCTGATACCAAAGCCTTTCCAAGACATCACAATAAAATAAAACTGTACAACAATATCATATATGTGTAAGAGAGAGAGAAAGCAAGAGATATAAAATGTTCAAGAAAGTGATACCAAAATAAATGCAGTATCATATAAAAAGGACAACACATCATTACTGTACAGGAAGATCCCACAGGAAACAGGGACATGAAAATAATGAAAATAAATCAGTTTAATACATTATATCGGTAAAATAAAGGGTAAAAAACACCGATCATTTCAATTGGTTTTTAAAAAGCATTTAATATAGTACAACACATTTTCATGAAAAAGTCATTCAGAAATCTAGAACATTAGGGAGCTTCTTCAAACTGATATTTACATATGGAAAACACACAGCTTTTGTCATATTCGATGGTGAAAACCTTGAAAGCTTTACCCATAAGATTAGGAAAAAGACAAAGATACCTGCTTTAATCACTTCTATTCAATATCATACTAGAAATTCTATCCAGAGAAAGTATACAAAATAAAATAAAAGACGACAAAACTGGAAAAGAAGTCAAATTATCTCTATTTGCAGATGACATGACCATATATACAGAAAATATCAAAGAATCCCACCCCAACACCCCCCAAAACCCAAACTACCAGAACTAATAATCAACCTGAGAAAAGTTACAAGGTACATTATCACTGCACAAAATTGACTCCTGTTTCTATTCACCAGTAATGAAATATCTGAAATGTAGTGAAACTATCTGAAATGTAAATGAAGTAAAAAATTCAATTTATAAAATCACCCAAAAGAATAAAATACTTAGGAATAAACTTAATCAAGTATATAATGACATACACTGAAAATATCAAAACTTACCTGAGTGAAATTAAAGAAGATGTAACTAAATGGAAAGACATCAACCATTCATTGATTTTAAGATTTAATGTTGTGACAGGTAAATAATCTTGTGAAGATGGTATTGATACCTTAAGTGTAGTTTCCACACATGGTATAGTTTCAACTCTGCCATCATGGTGCAAGATGCAAAATTGGGAAACTCAGTCATTGACATCTGTTCTAGTTTGCTAGCTGCCAGTATGAAATATACCAGAAACAGAATGATTTTTAAAAAGGGGAATTTAATAAGTTGCTAGTTTACAGTTCTAAGACCGAGAAAATGTCCCAATTAAAACAAGTTTATAGAAATGTCCAATCAAAGTTATCCATCTAGGGAAATGTCTAGGGAAAGATACCATGGTTCAAGAAAGCTGATGAAGTTCAGGGTTTCTCTCTCAAGTGAGAAGGCACATGGGAAACACAGTCAGGGCTTCTCTCTTACCTGGAAGGGCACATGGTGAACATGGCATCATCTGCTAGCTTTCTCTCCTGGCTTCCAGTTTCATGAAGCTCCTTGGGAGGCATTTTCCATCTTCATCTCCAAAGGTCACTGGCTGGTGGACTCTGCTTCTCATAGCTGCATTGTTCTGCTCTGCTCTCTCTGAATCACTCTCATTCTCCAAAAATATTTCCTCTTTTATAGGACTTCAGAAACTAATCAAGACCAACCCAAATGGGTGGAGACATGTCATCACCTAATCCAGTTTAACAACCACTCTTGATTAAATCACATCTCCAGGGAAATGATCTGATTACAGTTTCAAACATACAGTGCTGAATGAGGATTAGAAGCAGTGACTGTTTTTACAAAATGGGATTAGGATTAAAATAAGGCTTTTCTAAGGTACATACATCATTTCAATCCAGCACAGCATCTTATTTATCTAACCATCAACTCCCTCAAAAATCTATGTTTTTAGCACTTGCCCTATAGCAACCACAAGAGGGCATTCATTTTGTCCAGGGTTTATTGTGATTATATGTATGGAGTTGGTCCTAGTGATATATTCAGCCTCCAGAAAAGGAACTCTTTTTTTTTTTGAGGGGGTATAGGTTTACTATAAGATTAAAGATATTCCCTTCACTTTTTAAATGCAATTTTATTGAGATATTGTCACATACCAAATAATCAGAAAAAAGTGTAAAAGTCATTGGTTCACAGTATTTTCATATAGCTGGGGATTCATCATCAAATCAATTTTTGTACATTTTCATTATTCAAAGAAACCCATAAAAATTGTAATAAAATAGAAATAAAAATGAAACAGAACACTGAAAGCACCCCATAACCCTTAGCTCCATATTAATTATTGATTTTTTGTTCTTATTTATTTTATCTTCCATATACTAGACAAAAGAAGCATCAGCCACAAGTCTTTCATAATCACATGGTCATATTGTAAAAGTATTATATAGTGCATATACAATTATGCAATAGTACTCAAGAATCAAGGCTACTAGACTACACTTTAACAGCTCAAGTATTCCTTTCTAGCTACTTTGAAACACTAAAAGTTTAAAAGAGATATCTATATAATGCATAAGAATAAACTCCAGATTGTTCTCTCAACCCTATTTGAAATGTCTCTGCCAGTGAAACATTATTTTGTTTCATTTCTCCTATGCTTTTTTGGTCAAGAACTCTTTATTAATACCACAATGCTGGGTCCAGGCTCATCCCCATAAGCCATGTCCCAAATTTCCAGGGAGACTTACAACCCTGGTGGTCATATCCTACATGGTGGGGGGCAGTGAGTTTGCCTGCAGATTTGACTTAAAGAGAGGCCACCTCTAAGCAACAAAAGAAGTTCTCTTGGGGGTGAAACTTTGGAAGAATTAATATCTTCTCCTTTTCAGGAATGTTTCATAAGGGTAAGCCCCAAGATAGGGGTCTCAGCCTATTAAATTGGTAGTCACCAATGCTTGTGAGAATATCAGGAATTACACAGATGGTAAAGTTTAATATTTCCCACTTTTCCTGCATCCCTTAAGGGGCCTTGGAGAAGGGCTCCACAAATGCAAAACTAAAAAAAGAGAAAAATATAATATAGGAAACCTCCCATCTTAGACTAACAGGCCATCTCCCCTCCCCCACACATGGTCTTACCCAAAATGGGAGGGGCACAGAAACAGCAGCCAAGATCTCTCCCACTGGGAATACAGAATACAAGTTATCTCACAGCAGTGAGACAGACCCCAAGGTTTTGAGATACAGGAGACAGGTGTTACTCTTCAAGGCCCTGGTCAGAGAGGGACAAAGAGTCTCAGAAAATATAGGAAGAGACTGAGTTTCTAGCCCTGATTCTGAAAGCCCTCCCCCTCTCCCCCATTTGAAAGAAATAGTAGCAGGTGGCCTGATCTTTGTCTGGGTTTTGTCTGAAAACTAGGATGATGGGGGGAGTCCTCTGTGACAGGTAAAGTGGGGGTCACAGCATTACATTGAGTCAGATTTTAGCTGTCAAAGTGAGGGAATAGGAAACCCATATTTCCATCCCTGCCCAGTCAAATGTCACCTGGGATACAAAGGCAAAGAGTTTCTGAGGAAAATTAAGTTGTCAGAGACAGAGACAAATAAAATCAGATTTGATGACGGAGAAGAAAGTATTGATGAACAAAAAGACAGGACATCTGAATTCCTACACACAAAAGAATAGACACAAAATAATGGGAAAACGTGAGAAGAGTCTCAGGGAATAGAATGACAACATGAAATGCATGAATGCACATGGTATGGGTGTGTCAGAAGGAGAAGGAAAGGGAAAAGAGGCAGAAAGAATAGCACAGTAAATAATCACTGAAAATTGCCAACTCTTATGAAAGACATAAAATCACAGGTTCAAGAAGCACAGTGTACTTCAAACAGAACACATCCAAATAGACATATACCAAAACATTTACTAATCAAATTGTCAAATGTCAAGGACAAAGAGAGAATTCTGAAAACAGCAAAAGAAAAGTGATTCATCACATAAAAAGGAATCTTGATAAAAATTGTAGACATCTCAGCAGAAAGCATGAAGGCCTAAAGACATCAGTGGGTTATATTTGAGATACTGAAACTGAAAACTGCAACCAAGAACTCTATATTTAGCAAAAATGTCCTCCAATAATGAGGGAGAGTTTAAAATATTTACTCATAAACAGAACTAAGTTTGTGTACAGGAGACCTGCTCTACAAAATATAGAGACTGATAGGAAAAGACAGGAGAGAGAAGTTTGGCGAGGAGTGTCAAAATGAAGACATGAATAAATAATAGGTTAAAAGCAGTGAGAGAAAAATGGATTCAAAAACAGGATCTATCTATATGCAGTCTATGAGAGACTCATTTAAGACCCAAGGACAAGAGAAGGCTGCAAGTGAATAGTTGTAAAAAGATATTTCATGCAAATAACAACCAGAAAAGAGTGGCAGTATCTATACAAATATCAGACAAATTAGACTTCAAATGTAAAACAGTTAACATAACAAAGAAGGAAACTATGTATTAGTAAAGGGACAATCCATCAGGAAGACCTACCAATCATAACTATTTATGCACTGAGCCAGAGTGCCCCAAAATACATGAGGCAAACACTGACAACACTGAAGGATGAAGTAGAAACCTCTAAAATAATAACTGGAAACTTCAATAAACCACTCCTCCTATCATTGACCAGAACATCTAGACAGTGTATCAAGGAAGAAACAGAGACATTGAGTAATATGATACATTTGACTTAACAGATATTTATAGAATATTGTACTCAACAACAGCAGGATATAATGTTTTCTCAAGTGCTCATGAATCATTCTCCAGGATAGACCATGTGTTGGGTCACAAAGAAGATCTCAATAAATTTTAAAAAATTGAAATTATACAAAGCACTTACTCAGATCGTAATGGAATGAAGTTGGAAATCAAAAAAACAGGTGAAAGTCTGGACAATTCAAAAATATTCAGAGGCTAAACAACACAATGTTAAACTACTAGTTTAGGTGAATAAAGTAAAAAATTACAAGAGAAATCAGTAAATGTCTTGAGGCAAAAGAAAATGGAAAACAGATAAAAACTTATGGGACATGGCAAAGGCATTGCTCTAAATGCCTATATTAAAAAAGAAGAAAGAGCACAGAATCAGAGAATTTACTGCTTATCTGAAGGAATTACAGAAAAAAAACAGCAAATTAACCCACCTGCCCCTGAAAAAACCCAAAAAGAAAGAAATAACAAAATTTAGGGAAGAATTAAATACTATTCAGAGTATGAAAACAATAGAGAATCAATAAAATATGAAACAGGTTCTTTGAGAAAATCAACAAATCAATAGACCCACAGTTAGACTGAAAAAGGAGAAAAAAGAGAGGATACAAATAAATAAAACAAGAAATCAGAGGGGAATATAACTATGGGTCCCATAGAAATAATGGAGATAATGAGGTGATATGATGAACAACTATATGCTAATACACTAGACAATTGAGATGAAATGGACAACTTTCTAGAAATCCATGAACAACCAATGTTGATTTGATAAGAAATGGAAGATATTAACTAATGAATCCAACTAATGAGACTGAATAAGTCATTAAAAAACTGCCAGAAAAGAAAAGACCATGTCTGGATGGCTTCAAATGTGAATGCTACCAACCATTCAAGAAAGAATTAGTACCAAGCCTGCTCAAATGTTTAAAAAAATTTAAGAGAAGAGGGAAAATTACCTAACTTACTCTATGAGGTTAACACCACCCTAATACTAAAGCCAGGCAAAGATACTGCAAGAAAAGAAAACTATGGATGAATCTCTTTAGTGAATTATAGATGCAAAAATTCTCAACATAATATTGCAAATTGAATTTAACAGCATATTAAAAGAAATACACACCATGACCAAGTGGGTTTTATTCCAGATATACAAGGGTGAGTCAACAAAGAAAACCAATTAACGTAAGACACCACATCAATAAATTAAAGAGGAAAAAAATCATTATCTCAATTGATGCAGAAAAGGCATTTGACAAAATTCAGCAGCCTTTCTTAATGAACATATTTCAAAGGATAGGAATAGAAGGAAACTTCCTCAACAGGATAAAAGGAATATATGGAAAGCCCACAGCTAATTTCATGTCCAATGGGTAAAGACTGAATGCCTTCCCTTTAAGATCAGGCAGGAGAAAAATATGCTTACCATCATGATTTTTATTCAACATTCTGCTGGAAGTTCTAGCTACAACAATTAGGCTGCAAGAAAGAATGGAGTCCTGTGGCTTACAACTAGGAGAATAAACCTTGAGAACTAGAAAATATGGACAAATAATGCATGGTCTCACTAATATGAACTAACTATGGTAAGAAAACTGGGAATTTAATTCAAGTGCATAGGTTATCATGGGATATAAAGTGAGTGGAGATTGGGCAATGTTTAAAGAGCAAAGAATGTTCAAATGAGGTTCATTGTAAATGTTCTTAGATTGTAAGCTCTTACAGCAGCCACTTCTATTCCTGAGTTTTAACTGTTATTTCTAAATTCTGTGAGGCTAAGCTATTTGTGTATAACCTGGTCATTCCCTGGAAGTTTGTTTATCTGTATGACACCAGGCTCAGAGTTAAAGGTCTGCAGTTCTGAAAGTCAGCACTAACCCATACAACAGCTGTTAAAGAAGCTGAAAAAAAGATCAGACTCCAATTAGTGATACAAATGTAATGGACCTGATTAGGACTAACCTCATTTGAACATTTTTTGCTCCTTAAACATTGCCCAATCTCCACTCACTTTATATCCCATGATAACCTATGCACTTGAATTAAATTCTCAGTTTTCTTACCATAGTTAGTATAATACAGAGTAAAGGATAACATTGCCTTGTATTTTAAAACTTAAACATCTGTGAAAGAACAAAGAAAGAGATGTTTATTTGGACCCAAATTTAAATTTTACTATTGCATGCTAATATAACTTGTTTTCTCAGTTTATTTAAACAACTTAATTATATAGAACTTGGAATATAGAATAAAATCTTATTAATCTGTATAGGTTAATGTAACACCTGGATACATTCCAGAATACTTTGGGTGGAAAATAAAAATGTATTCACAAATTCACCTTGAGGGTCTGGAGAAAAAACCCAAATTATTAAGGTAGCCCACCTGAGTAATTCCTGATATTATTTTAGGCATTAGGAACTCCCAATTTAGTAAGCCAAGCTCTAGAGCTTGAGGCTTATCCTTATGAAACTTCTTAGTGCAATGGCAAAACAATGCTGAATGCAATTATGCCTGAGTCGTACCCAAGAACCTCTCTTGTTGCTCAGATGTGTCCTTTCTCTTTAAACCAACTCTACAAACAAACTCACTACGCTCCCCCACTAAGTGGGGGGAGGTATAAGTCTCCCTGGTAATGTGGGACATGATTCTCAGTGATGAGCCTGGCCCTGGCATTGTGGGATTGAGAATGCCCAAAAAGAGGAGAAGAAATGGAACACAATATAGTTTCAGTGGCAAAGAGATTTCAAATAGAGTCAAGAAGTTATTCTGGAGGTTACTCCTATGCAAACTTTAGCCAGATATTTCAAACTGCCATAGTATTCCAAGCCACATAAAACAGTATTCCTGAAAACCTTATAGAGTACCTTTGTAGCTGTACTGAAGCTTCTATAAAAGTTTTCTTAGTGTTTTTTTTTCTTAGAAACTTAAGGGCTTCAGTTTGATCTTGGGCCAGATAAATGCTGAAACCCAGAGGTACCAGTCATGCCAAAAACAACAACCCAGTTCATTCCTCTACCCCAAAATGTCAACACCCCTTTCCTGCATGAAGAAGTTCAAATGGTCATTTTCAGATATCTCTGAAGATTTAGGGAATGATCAAATTAAGGGAAGGTGTAATTTAGAAATTAGGGTTTAACAAATGACTGTGAGTTTGGACTGATTATATAGAAATTTATTTTTTAAATCTGGTGTTTTGGAATACCCAGAAGGAATATCTGAGGTGGTCAAACTGGAATCTAGCAGCCCTAATCCTTAATAATAATTGTATAACTATATTGCAAAAACAAAATATTATTTATCTAGGCTTGCATGAATCTACTTCTGTATGTTTTGTTTTGTTGACAGATATATCTGTTAATACTACACTGTCTTAGTCAACCTACCTTTATTGTAAGCTTTGATATTGGGTAGATGGGTCAGTAAGATGGTGGAGTAAGGGGCAAGGGATGTATGGGTTGTTGTTTTTTTTTTCTGGAGTAACGCAAATGTTCTAAAAATGGTCATGGTGATGAATACACAAATATGTAATGACATTGTGAACCATAAATTGTATGTTTTGGATGGATTGTACAGTGCATGGAGATATCTCAATAAAATTACATTAGAAAGAATAATATCTTAATGCTAAAAAAATTCAAACAAGTGAAAATGTTTTGAAAATGATCTATACTTTTTTTGCTTGTTATATCAGTGAGTAAAATAAAAAGAAACAGACAAAAATAACATATTGGGATTTATTTTGCATAAGATGAAAAATCCTCTTCTATTTTGACCTTGAAACAGATATTCACAGCCTGAGGCTACTTCTTTAGCCCTTTCACTTCTCCTTTAAATTATATCAGCTAGCAAATGAAACAAAACATGGATAATCAAAAAGATGCCACATTGGCAGTCATAAGAAGTGGTATCAAAAACAGGTCTGACATTCCATTTATTATTTCTTTTCTGTCCATTTTTTACCTTATCTTGAAACTATCTAAAGTACTTATGGGAACATTGTTATTGACAGCCCTACATAAAATACAGATAATAGAAGTAATGGCAATATCATTGTTAATTTCAATTACAAGTTTCATAACTTGACTAAATTTAATCTACTAATATAATTTGTATAACATGATCTCAGTCTAACATGCTGGTCTCAGATTGAATACAAATGACATTTAAGAAGTAATTTGATCTTCCAAGTTTTCCTTCTCAACTTGTCAGAACACACAATAATTGAGGATTGATCAACCCTATGCTAGTTTCTTACAATTTATATGTTGTTTAAACAAGAAATAATTTGATTACATTTTTATTATGAACTTCTAAATAAAGCTTAAAAACCTTTATGTTTATCTAAATAATGCACAGACATGGCATTAACATTCCACAAGTTAAAAGGATGGTCTCACAACCGACTACTCCTCACTCCAGAATACACTTAGCAGAGCAAACAACTTCGATTTTTTTTTTACTATTTTCATCTATTTTTCTTCATATAGTTTCACACCATAGTTTTTTTTTCTCCCTAATATTTGATTCTTAAATCTCAGGTACAAGTCTCTGCCTCTGATTACTAAGGTTGAAGACTTACCCCCTCCTCAGCACCTCCACACACCTCCTACTTCACCATCCTCCAGACATATTTAAAACCCATTGTGTATCTTGGGGAGAATGGTTAACAACATTTTCAAGGATTTGTTGCTAAAATATAAAAATATGAATTATTGAGGCACCAGATGAAGATGATGTTTAAGTTGTCATTCCTAAATATTTCTTCTCATGATTTTATATTTCTCAAAAGGCTTTTTGGGATCTTCTCTCTATATACGACATTGAGAATTTTCAATAAAACATTTTTCAAGACATGTAGTGTTTTCAAGAAAATATCTGTCAAAATATTTTCATTAATCTTTCTTCATTCTTTATATGTGGTTGCAATATGATCAGTCATATATTTCAGTTGTGAGAAAAAGTTTTTCTTTGGTAGTATTAACTTCATTATTCTTTTGCTATATGCATTTCTAGGAACACACATAAGTATATATATATATATATATATGTTGGTGCTCTTTTATTTGCTCTAAAATTCTTTTATCTTTTATAAACCACAATCTCATTATGTTTTTAATTTTTACTATTCTTTCTTTGGGCTTTTTTTCCATTTTGTTTCTGAAGCATATAATATTCCATATCAATTATTATATTTATAATTTCCAATAATTCTTTATTGTTACTTAGTCCATCAATTGTTCAGTACATAATTTTTTATGGGTTTAATGACAACTTACACTTCTCTATATAAGAATAATTAAATGTTTTTCACTTTTTCATTTTTCCCACAATTTTAACTCATATATTTTTGTGTATGAGTATATGTATGTACACATAAGAGTGTGTGTGCATTTGTATATGTACATTATATGGTTCTTCCTCTTTAAAGTTGGAGACTTTCTCAAAATCTAATGACATTTCTCAGTAGATCAATATTTAAGAATAAAATACTAACCTTTTTTAGGCTTACTCTTCAGAGATTCTCTATTGATGTTTCCAATATGGAGGAGACTTTTCCCACATGCTCAGCTAGAAGACACTCAGGATACCATTTTGTAGTCTCAAATTTAGTGCTTGACAGTTCTGACATCAAAATTCTTTCTTTGAAACATCCTGAACTCTTTCATTTCTCATTGTCTCTTCTACTCTCACCTATTTTGTTCCTTCCTTCCTCCTTCACTCCTTCCCTTCTTGTCCCTCTCACCCTCTCTTTTGTTGTTTTTCTCTCTATTTTAAATCATATCTCATTTATCATTACATCAAGTTGAGTTTTAAAAGGGAGAAATATGAAGTATATATGCTTCAATTCCCACATTTACTTTGAATTGGAAAGACATTTCAAACACAAGAGAAAATTCATATAATTAGGAATGAGTAAGAAAAGATGCCATAAGCAAAATATATATTGCTAGATAATCATTTGACAAGAAAAGAAGCAGAATAAAGAAGCAGAATGCCATTTCTTTTGGGGAAATGTTTGAGGATGCCTCAATGAGGTCATGGTATATATATTCTTAAGTAATGTATCTGCTCTAGCTAGAGAATTTGGAAACACATATGAAGGCTGAATAGAATTCACAATGGAAAAACCTGAAAATTGAAAGCAGAGAATACAAATTAATATGATTTTGTGCGTAATGTTATTGCTCTTCAGCACAAACTAATAGTTTTCTGCAATTCTTGGGCTGGCTTAGAAAATAAATATGAAAGAAAAAATGTTCCTTTTATAAAAATATGAAAATTTTATTCATAATATGGTTCTGCAATTTTTGCTTTTATCCTGATCTTAAAGGACATGTTTAAGTAACAATTATGACCTTGATGACACCTGAATTTATGTAGGACAATGAAATATTCATATTCTACTGAAATCATTATAGAAATATTTTACCTATATCTTCACACTTTTTCTTAAAATATTTTGGCTAAAGTTCTTTTCCTCCTCAAATTTGCATCTATGGTTCAGAAAATAAATGTCATTTTTCAATTTAATAGCTTAAGCATTCATTTAAGAGCTTTAAAATTACATATATAGTTCATAATAACATTAAATCAATAAATTGGCTCAGGAAAATGGTGGAATAGAACAGGTTGAGTTCACCCCTGCTCCAAGGAAGAGCTAGAGAAGCAATGGGAAGGTGACTGGGATAGTGATTCCAGGGAAGCCCTACTGGAAAAATATGAAGAACTGAGGCACAGAGAACCTGAAACTGTCCAGGTAGTGCCACAGCCACCAGCTCTGGTCAACCACCGATATATGCATATGGGCCACACCTGCCCCCAGCTCATACAGACACAACCTCAATCCACTGCCTCTGAGCTCTGCACACACCAATACCAGGGACCTCATCCTGAGACCCAGACAGGCTCACAGCCATATCATCCCCACTGGGTATCCATGCATCTGTGCAGTGACATCTTTAACCCTGCTACCCAACCCCTTACCCCACATATTTACATTCCCATAATCCACCACCTGGTACAAGCACCCTGCTCCCACACCTTGCATGTGTGCATCTGTGCCACATAGCCCCTACACTGCACACATACACATGTACATCCTACCCCAAGACCTCTGCACCTGTGCACCCACACCAAAACCCTGCCCACCCAATATTTCCCACCCCAGATCCACATCTTGCAACACCTGTGACATATGCCCTGCACCTACAAACTCATTCATCTGCATCCTGCACCCCCTGTACAAGGAAAAACCCATGCCCTGAGTTGCCTGTGGCTCAAACTCTGTGCCCCATACCTCACACACTGAAACCCACAACCTCCATACTCCACATACACACCTATATCCTGCCTGTGCACCAGCCCCCAGACATCTGCACAGATCCCTCATTCAGCTACTGCCATGCGGTACCTCTGTGTCCCCCATGCCACACACTGCTCTTGTGCTCTAAAGCCTGCTTGAGCTGCACCCAGCCCCATGATCATCATACCCTATGTCCACATTCCTGCACCCCACACCCATTGCTCACAGGCATGAGCATAGCATCCCTGAACTGTTCCCATACCTGCACCATAACCCGTCACCATACAGTTGTGCCCCACCACATGTTCTGAATCCTGTTCCATGTCTATCCCACAAATACAGAGCTTTAGACTACTGAAGGAAATCACTTCCAAAGTAACCCTATCAAGATATTTATATGCCTCAAAGGCAACAGAAGATCATGGAGCATACCAAGATGCAGCAGATATAGCCCAATCTAATGACCAAATTAAAACACCAGAAGACACAAAGATTTTGGAACAACTAAACAAAGATGTACATATAATTCTACTAAATAAAATCAAAAGGATGGATAGTGACATAAAGGAGAACAAAAAGACATTAAAGAGCTTAAAGAAGAATTTGAAAGAATAAATAAAAAGTAGCAGATACCACAGAGATTAAAGATGCTGTAGACCAAATAAAACATATACTAAAGACACACAACAGCACATTTGAAGAGGCAGAAGAAAGAATAAGTGAATTAGAGGACAGGACAACTTATTTGAACACTCAAAACAGCAAATGGCAGAAAAAAGGAAAAATTTGAATTGGATCTCAGGAAAATGATGGGCAAAACAAAGCACTTAAATATATGAAGAATTGGTGCCCCAGAAGGAGAAGAGAAGAGAAAGGGGCTATGAAGATTAACTGAGGATATAATAGGGAAAACTTCTGAACCCTTATAGAGGATATGAATATGCAAATCCAAGAAGCCCAACAAACTCCAAATAGAATAAATCCAAATAGGACTTCCCCAAGATACATACTAATCACTCTGTCAAAAGTTGAAAAGAAGCTGAACTCCTGAAAAAGGTAAGAGAAAAGCAATTTATTACATACAAGTGAAACCA
This sequence comes from Myrmecophaga tridactyla, assembly GCA_004026745.1. Taxonomy (NCBI): domain Eukaryota; kingdom Metazoa; phylum Chordata; class Mammalia; order Pilosa; family Myrmecophagidae; genus Myrmecophaga; species Myrmecophaga tridactyla. The sequence goes on from PVIY010013167.1 coordinate 34,387, forward strand.
TATATGATCAGCTGGCACCATGCAGTTGAGAGGACAGTGATATGATATATTTAAGATCCTGAAAGAGAAAGACTTCCAGCCAAGATTTCTGTACCGAGCCAAATTTTCCTTCAAAACTGAAGGAGGGATTAAAATTTTCACAAATGAGTAAATCCTGAAAGAACTTGTCAAAAAGAGCCTGGCCCTAAAAGAAATACAAAAGAGTGTTTTGCCAGCTAAAAAGAAAAAGACAAGAGAGGGAGGCCTGGAGGAGGGCACAGAATTGAAGAGTATCAGTAAGGGTAACCTAAAGGATAAAAAAAGAGAAAGAGGGAAAAGGATACAAAGATCTGTCAAATAAAATCCAAAGAATAAAATGGTGGATTCAAGAAATGCCTTTACAATAATAACTTTCAATGTTAACAGACTAAATTCATGAATTAAAAGATAAAGATTGGCAGAACAGATTAAGAAATATGATCCATCTATATGCTGCTTACAAAAGACTCATCTTAGACACAAGGATACAAATAGATTGAAAGTGAAAAGATGAATAAAGATGTTCCACACAAACTATAAACAAAAGAAAGCAGGGGAAACAATACTAATATCAGACAATATAGACCTTAAATGTAAAGACATCATAAGAAACAAAGAGGACACTATATATGAATGAAAGGGACAATTCACCAAAAAGAAATACCAATCATAAATGTTTAGATATCCAATCAAGGAGTTCCAAAGTAATTGAGACAAACATTGGTAAAACTGAAGGAAGTGGTAGATATTTAAACAATAATAATAGAAGACTTCAATACACCACTCCCCTGTATAGACAGAACAACCAGACAAGGATCAACAAGAAAACAGAGAACTTAAAAAAAAATTGATAAATGAATTATACCTAGTATACATGTATAGGTCATTATGCTCCAAAACACCAGAATATACATTCTTCTCTACTGCTCATGGAATATTCTCCAGGATAGATCATATGCTGGGGCACAAAGCAGGTCTTTATAAATTTGAAAACATTAAACTTATTCAAGGCAGTTTCTCTGATCATGATGCCATAAAGATGGAAATGAATAACCACCAAAGAACAAGAAATTTCACAAATATGTGGAGATTAATTAACACACTCATACTCTTAAACAACAAGTGGGTCAAACAAGAAAGTGCTAGAGAAATAAATAACTATCTGGAGACTAATGAAAATGAGAATACAACATAACAGAATTTAAGGGATAGAGCAAAGGTTGTGCTGAGAGAGAAGTTTACTGTCCCAAATGCCTATATTATAAAAGAAGTAAAAACAAGAACTGAGGACTTAACTGCACATATGAAAGAACTTGAGAAAGAACAGGAAGCAAATCACAATGCAAATGAAAGAGAAATAACAAAGACTAAAGCAGAGTTAAATGAAAGGAAGAATAGAAAGAATAAATAAAGCCAAATTTGGTTCTTTGAGAAAATCAGTAAAGTTGATGGACCACTAGCAAGGCTGACAAAGAAAAAAAGAGAGAGGATGAAAATAAACAAATCAGAAGTGATAGAGGGGTCATTACCACAGACCCTGAAGAAACAAAATAAATTATAAGGATACTATGAACAACTATATGCCAACAAACAAGAAAACTTAAATGAAATGGAAAAATACCTGGAAACACACAAATGTGCTACACTGACTCAAGAATAAATAGAAGATCTCAACAAACCAATCATAAATAAAAAGATTCAATTAGTGATCAAAAATCTTCCTACAAAGAAAAGTCCAGGGCCAGAAGGCTTCAGAAAGGAATTTTATCAAAAATTTCAGAAAGAACCAACACCAATCCTGCTCAAACTTTCCCAGAAAATTGAGGGAAAAGGAACACTATCAAACTCATTTTATGATGCTAACATCATTTTAATATCAAGACTGGGTAAAGATGCTGTAAGAAAGGAAAATTACAGGCCAGTCTCCCTAATGAATATTTATGCAGAAATTTTCAACAAACTACTAGTAAATCAAATGCAAAAATACATTAAAATAATTATACACCATGACAAAGTGAGATTTACACCATGAATGCAAGGATGGTTTTAAAACAAGAAAATCAATTAATATCATACAGCACATTAACAGATCAAAAGGGAAAATCACATGATCATCTCAATTGATGCTGAGAAAGCATTTGACAAAATTCAACATCCTTTTCTAATAAAAACACTTCAAAATGTAAGACTCATAGGAACTTCCTCAATATGATAAAAGGCATATATGACAAATACATAGCCAGCATCATACTCAAAAGAGAGAGGCTGAAATCTTTCTCCCTAAGATAGGGGAAAAAATAACAGTGTCCTCTGTCACCACTATTATTCAGCATTGTATTGTAAGTTTTAGTTATAGCCATGAGGAAGGAAAAAGAAATAAAAGCATCCAAATTGGAAAGGAAGCAGTAAAATCTTCATTATTTGCAGATGATATGGTACTATACTTTGAAAATCCTGAGAAATCTACAACAAAGTTACTTGAGCTAGTAAACAAATTCAGCAAGGAGCCAGGATGCAAAATTAATGTGCAAAAGTCAGTAATGTTTCTATACTCTTTGCAATGACCTAACTGAGGAGTCAATTAAGGAAAAAAATCCATTTCAAAATAGCAACTAAAAGAATCAAGTAAGTAGAAATGAATTCAACTAGGGATGTAAAGGACTTGTACATGGAAAAATGCATAATATTGCTATAGAAATCAAAGAAGATCTAAACAGGTGGAAAGACATTCCTTGCTTATGGATAGGATGGTTAAATGTAGCTAAGATGTCAATTCTACCTAAATTGATCTACAGATTCAATGCAGTACCAATCAAAATTTCAGCAACCTACTTTGAAGACTTGGAAAAGCTAGTTACTAAATTCATCTGGAAAGGAAAGAGAACTTGAAGAGCTAAAAGCACCCTAAAAAATGAGTACAAAGTGGGAGGATTAACATTTCCTGATTTGAAACTTATCATAAAGCCACAGCAATCAAAACAGCTTGGTATAGACACAAAGATAGAAGTATTGATAATGGAATTGATTTGAGACTGCAAAAATAGACCACCAAATCTGTGGTCCAGGGTTAGCCATGATGGCAGAGCAGGCAGAGTTCTCATCTGCCATGCTGGAGACCTGGGTTTGATTTCTGGTGCCTGCCCATGTGAAAAAAAAAAGTAAAAGAACAAATCTGTAGTCCACTGATCCTTGACAAGGACCCCAAATCCACTGAACTGGGACTAAATAATATTTTCAATAAATGGGCATGGGAAAACCGGATATCAATAACCAAATGAATGAAAGAGGACCCTTTACATAACCCTATAGAAAAATTAACTCAAAGTGGATAGAACACCTAAATATAGGAACCAGCATCAGAAAGCTCCTAGAAGAAAATGTAGGGAAATATCTTCATGATCTAATAATTGGAGGTAGCTTCCTGAACTTTACACCGAATGTACAAGCAACAAAAGAAAAAATAGATTAATGGAACCCCTCAAAACCAAATGCTTTTCTCCCTCAAAAACTATGTCAAGAAGGTGAAGAGACAGCTAACTCAATGGGAGAAAATATTTGGAAGTCATACATTGGATAAAGGTTTGATACCCTGTATACAAAAAGAAATTATGCAACTCAACAACAAAAGAACAAACAATCCAATTATAAAATGGGCTAAAGTTATAAGTAGGCATTTCTCTGAAGAACAAATTCAGATGGCTAAAATGCACATGAGATGCTGATTTTAATTAGCCATAAAGGAAATGCAGATTAAGACTACAATGAGATACCACATCACACCTATAAGAATGGTTGCTATTAAACAAACAGGAAACTACAAGTGTTGGAGAAGATGTGGAGAAATTGTGACACTTCGACACTGCTGGTGGGAATGTATAATGGTATAGCCACTATGGAAGACAGTTTGGCAGTTCCTTAGGGAACTAAATATCAAGCTGACCTATGACCCCACAATATCACTAAACAGTACATACCCAGAAGAGCTGAAAGCAGTGATACAGACAGACACTTGTACATCATTGTTCATAGCAGCAAAATTCACAATCATCAAAAGATGGAAAAAATCTAAGTGCCCATCAAGAGACTAGTGGATTAACAAAATGTGGTATATACATATGATGGAATATTATGCAGCAGTAAGATGAAATGATGTCCTGAAGCACATGACAAGATGGATGAGCTTTGAGGACATAATGCTGAGCAAAATAAGCTAGACACAAGAAGATAGAAACTGCTTGATTACAATTTTATGACAATGATAAAGGTAAAATCAGAGGCTTATAATACAGAATATAGGGTACCCACAAAAACACAGATACTAAAGATGGGTGAGTGGTTTAGCTAATGATCTTGGACTTAAATGTAAGGGAATAGATAGAAGCAAATGTGGTTTACTAGTGGGTCAATACATAATATTACCATATAGAAGGTGAACATGATTGAAAGGGATCATATAGACTCATGTGTCCCACTGACTAACACTACAAATATAAATGAGTTCTTGCATGAACTACTGCAAAGGTATGAATCTTTTACAAAGAGTGTATAAGTTCAGGGTATGGGAGAAAACTGCTAGTGCATGCTATGGGCTGTTTACCAGTAAAACATCAGCAGTACCATAACATCACCAGGGGCAAATAATGAGGGAGGGACAAGAGTTAAGGGAAGGTTTAGATTTTCTATTTGTTGTGAGTGTGTTTATTGGTTATCTTTCTCTTGGGAACAATGAAGTTATCTAAAACTGAGGATGTTGATGGACTGTTAACTTTGTACATAATATACGATGCCCAATGAATGCGAGTGGCTGAAGGATGCACTAACATCAGTAGATTGGCTAGCAATGGTATATACCTATGATTAAATATTGTGCTGCTACAAAAAAGAATGAAGTTGTGAGGCATGCAACATTGTGAGTGAATCTGTGGGACACGTGGTGAGGCAAAATAAGCCAGAAACTATAAAGCAAATATTGTGTGTTCTCATTTACAAAGTACTTGAAAGAAAACAGGGACCTAAGGTTGCAAAACTCTAATAGCAGTCACATTTAATCTGGAAAGGTAATTGCTATTTCTGGATTTTGAGAGGCTTTTTTTTAACATATGTGTAACCTCATATTTAGAGATAAGAATGAAGCTGCTCCAATTGAGATTAAGGTAATTTAGAATACAAGATTAAGGAAGACATTATCTATAGTTTAGAACCCCATCTACTCTTAGAGATGATCAAAAAGTGTTGGCAAAGCCCCTTGAGGGATTGGGGAAAAAATATGGGACTATTAAACTTTACCACCAGGGAAACACTTGATACTGTATCAAACAGTATGGACCCCAGAATCAATAGGCCAGATCCTTGATTTTTAGGCTTGATCTTGTGAAGCTTATGTGTGTAGTGGGGAAGCTCAGCCCATCTATAGAACTGCCTGAGCTACTTCCAGAGGACATCTTTTGTTGCTCATATGTGGTCTCTCTCTTTCTGTAAGCTGTTCTCTGCAAGTGATTGCCTTCCCCCCTATTGGGACATGATATCTATGAGCGAAAGTCTCCCTGGCAGCATGGGAAATGACTCCCAGGGATGAGTCTAGCTATGGCACCATGGGATCAACAATGCCATCCTGACCAGAAGGGGGAAAATAAGTGTAACAATTATGGTATCAGTGGCTAACACAGTTCAAATGGATTCCAGAGGCTACTCTGGAGGTGATCCTTATGCAAGCTTCAGTTAAACATAGCTACCTACCATAATTTGCCAAACCCCAACCAAAACCATTCCTGCCAATCCTAAAGAACATGTGGGGCACTATATAAGATTCTGCAAAGTACCATGCACCAGGGTAAGTTTGCAAAACCTACAACCTCCAAATAGTTCCTAAAATGCAGAAGGACCAGCCTCTAACATAACGTTAACTATCCCCTATCCATTTCTATTGACAGCTCCTTCCAACATGAAAAGTTAGTATGGCATAGCCCAAATACCCCTAAAGAATAGGAAAAAGAGTAAAGGTGATGATGGAGTTATACAGAGAATGTAGGGCTTAACAAATGAGGATGACTGTGGAATCATTATACTGATATTTCTTTTAGTCTCCAGTATCTTAGAGCAACTAGAAGTAAAAATCTAAAATTGTGGAATTGTAAACTATACCAAGCTCTGAAATCTGTTCTATAAGTAATTGTTGTGATATGGTTTGAAATGTATTGCTTTTGTGTATATATATTATTTTTCACATAATTGTTAGCCAAAAGAAACAACCTTTGTTAACATATGAAACTCCATTTATTACTAATCAATGGAATAACTTCAAACCCATAGTAAATCACTGGAGAGAGACCACCTGGGACCAAAAGTCCTTGGAAAGTCAGATAAAGAAGATGTTAACCAGAAACAGTTAGTTCACAGGGTCTCCACATAACTCCTTAGGGGAGCTGACCCTCCCCCCAGGGATTTGTATGGCTCCCTTGAAATGCATTGTTTTTTCACTCCTTGGGAAAACTGGCCCCTTTCCCAAGAACTGAAGTAAAACACCTGATATTTTAAAATCATGTGTGTGTGTATGTTGCCTTTTTACTGTGCACTATAAAAGGGGACCTTGGTTGCCAGCTAGTTTGAAGTCTCACCCAGGAGACAACACCCTACCTGAGACCATATGACCAGTTGGGACTCTCACTGGCTGTTATTTTAACCAGGGTCTTCCCAGTCTGTAAGCTCAGTCATTTTAGTTTCTCCCTATTTGGTGAGCTTTTCTTTCACTTTATGTTCCTTTCTTTTTGATTCTATTTTCTTATTTATGCATGCATGACTATATATAGTAATTCTAGTCATGCAGCTATGATTTTATATTTGTAATCACTTTCATTAATTATATTTGCTTATAAAAAAGTAATTATTAGAGTATAGTCTGGTGAGTTACTTAATTGAGTTGTGACCAGGGATTTTGAGGGACTAGCAAAACACATGAGGGATATATTCTCAACTCACTACTCTCATAATTCTATTGAGAAATCTTGGGAAATATGGAATAAACATCTGGATCAGTATGTTAATATATACATCTACTCAGTTCCACCTTTATTTCCAGTGAAATATTATCATCTTAAGGGCATACTCCAGTGGAAGGGGCATTGTAGTCCCACAAGATAATAATTCTGACATAATTTTCTTTCTCTAAGAAGAGGTGGGAAGAAGAAAGATTGAACATTTTAGACAAAACCCGGATTAGCTAAACCAGGAAACTGATGAGTGATCACAGTATTAGTAGTCAAAATAAAGATTTTTGCAGACTATAAGATCCATATTTTGAAGAGATGATATGAATTTGAATGCTTTTATACTAGTGCTAAGTTAAAATTTAGAATTTTCACCTGAAAAACTGGATAAAATCTTGATTTATGAAATGAAAAATGAGTTACAGTAGTTTATCTTCTGACTTAAATGAGGTAAACATTTTTATGACTAGGAAAAACATGACAATGTCATACTGAAATGGGGAAAATTAAACATTTACTTGCTGTTGTAATAATTAGTTCATCTCCCATAACTTTCCAGACTTTCATATTTGGAGGAAAAGAAGAGAGCTATTGCTGCTTAAAAACCATGAGCAATTATCTACTGAGTACTTATTACATTTGGGGAGAAATGAAGACTGAGGAGATATGCAATATGTGAATCAATTTAGCAAATAGATGTCTACCTAGATATATGTTTTTCATTGCCACAAATCAAATTAATGACAAAATTTTCTTATGCTTGCCTACTAAATGTTTTTAGGAACTTTCCCTGTTCCTTAATAACTGTAATCATAGACCTACTTTAGTTCTCCCACTCTCTTTTCTACACTGTTCTCTATCAAGGGTTTACATCTGAATCTACATGGGAATTGGATTGTGATAACATCCCATTGTGATGTTATCAACATGAGTCCTTAACTGAAAACACAGAAATAAATTCCATATAGTATAAGCAGGAACATTTTACATTAAAAGAAATTAAGTGACTCAGAGAATCTCCAGAAATGCAGGTGAATGAGGTTTGAAGATTTGGCAACATGAACCACCTAGAAAATGTAAACCTAGAGTTGTAAGATGTAGAATATATGCTACCTAGAGATAAACAGAAGTTAGATAAGTGGGCATAATTATCTAGCATGTGCAGAATTGTTAATGATGTTGAAATTAAATGTTTGGGAATGGATAGAGGATATGGTAGATCATCGTTTGGATTATAAATAATGATCCCATATTGATGATAAATCATCATTTAGTCTTATTTTGCTTCCCTTTTATTGGTGAATCATTTTTTATCTTGCTGCTTTGAGAGTTTTCTTCTTTTCTTTGGCATTTGTCAATTTTATTACTATGCATCTTGGAGTGGGTTTATTTGGTTCTAATCTGTTTGGATTACATTGAGCTTCTTGGACTTGCATGTTTATGTCATTCATAAGCGTTGGGGAATTTTCAGCCATTATTTCTTTGAATATTCTTCCTGGCCTTTTTACTTTCTCTTTTACTGGGAAATTCATGATGCATATGATTGTGTACTTTGTATTGTCAATCAATTCCCTGAGGACTTGCCCCAATTTTCCATTTTTTTCTCCACTTATTTCTAGTCTGTTGGAATTTGGTTCATCTGTCTTCTAGCTGACTGACTCATCCTTCTGACTATACAAATCTGCTGTTGTGTATCTCTAATATATCTATTGGATATATATTATATATATATATCCAATATATTTGCAATTTCACTAACTATATCTTCTATTTATATAATGGCTATTATTTTTGGCTTAGTGTGGGACTCTCTACCCCACTGTGCTTGCAAGATGACAACTCAAGCAGCCACAGCCTGAAGCCATCCCCCAAGCAAGGCTTGGGTCCCAAGTGAAATCTTACTCATGGGGTGGATTGGCACCAGGCATTTCAGTCCCTGTCCACATTTTCTCAGACTCTTCATCTCTAACTTGCCTGGGCCTTGAAATGTCCTCCCCTGGCCCCTGGCCCATAAACAGGTGATTTGGGCTAATTGCTATTTTTGTGAAATATTTTGCCATTCCCTCATTAATCCTTCAATTTCAAAACACCTCCTTTTTGCCCTATGATATTCCAACCTCACCATCAGCTTAAGTCTTCCCATGGGTTCCTGTTGGATTAGGTCTGTGTATCTGAATGTGGGTGGAGACCTGTCTCCTTTATGTGAGACCTTTTTTTCTTTTACTGTGTCTGTGATGGGAGGTGGGAGGTAGCCCAGCTGCTGCCTTGAGCACTTTCTAAGCTATGTGAGACTGATGAGGGGGAGAAGAGAAGACTGACTAGTCTGGGACAGAAGTTTCCTATCTGTGATTCAGTCTATGTGGAATCCTTCTTCAGCCTTTACCTTCCTTCAGAATTCTAAACAAGTGAGAATTGCCAATTTATTCACTGAATCACTGGGAATAAGTTTTCAGTGGCAGTTTATGCCATAATGTTGATGATGCCACCTCTTCTTAGTCCTTTAAAAGAGGTATTCATAAAGGAGAAGCTAAGCCTACTGATAATTATGCTTAAGAGTCACCCTCAGAGGACCCCTTTTGCTTCTCAGGTATGGTTTCTCTCTCTAAACCAATTTAGCAAGGGAATTCATTGCCCCCCCCCCATGTGGGACATGACTCTCAAGGGTGCAAATCTCTCTTGCAATATGAGACCTGGCTCCTGGGGATGAACCAGGACCTGGTATCATCAAAATGAGGAAGCCTAATTACCAAAAGAAAGAATGACACAAAATAGAGTCTCGGTGACTAAGAGATTTCAAATAGAGGTTAGAAGTTATCCTGAAGGTTAAAGATTATTCTTATGCATTAGATATATATTCCTTTTTAGTTTGTGGTGCATTGGAGCAACTAGAAGGAAGTACCTGGGAAACTGTTGAACTGTGTTCCAGTAGACTTGATTCTTAAAAAAGACTGTTTTACCATATAGCTTTTACAATGTAACTATGTGATTGTGAAAACCTTGTGCCTGATGCTCCTTTTATCCTGATGAGTTAAAAGATAAAGATAAAATAAATAAATAATAGGGGAAGATAAAGGGTAAGAATTTGGTAGATTGAAATATTGTTGGTCAATGAGAGGGAGGAATAGGGATATGAGATCTATGAGTTGTTTTTATTTGTTTTTATGGAGTGATGCAAATGTTCTAAAACATACCCATGGTGAAGAATACACAATTATGTATTGTGATGATATTGTGAAGCATTAATCATATAATATGGTTGGAATGTATGTAATGAAGATTTCTCAATAAAAATATAAAAAAAGATCATCAGATAAAACAAAAAATTTTTAAAGAGGCATTCACAGAGTTGTTGCAAGGATTCATCATTAATGTATATGCCTGCGATGGGCAATCAAAAATGATGATCATTCTTAAATTAATATTTATTGCATACACTTATGCCTTATATTAAGTAAACTTATGCAGATTCTTTGTGGAAGCCTCTGTGCGGTATTGACTAATGTTCTTCTGATATGACTCTCTGATAACAAACAAAAAATTTTAACTGGGGAAGTTCTTAGCACCAAGAATAGTCCCAGATAATCATGGAAGTATGACTACAAGGAACTCTTCTGGTCATGGCTACTTTTGGTCCTGATGAGGCTGGATGAGGACCTTGTGTCTCATCACCCATCTGGGCTTCTGGACAATGCCCTCACCCACAACCACATCACCCCACTATTTCATGGAAAGTGCATAGTCCAAAGGAGTGTTTTTTTCATTTCTGAGATATTAAACAATCAAATTCTTTATCCATTTGGAATTGGGGTTATGTCTAAATTGCTATGGAGCTAAAGAAAAATATTCCTTATACATTATTCTCCTTCTGTATCTGCTTTTGGAACAAAGAAAAAAAGTAAAAGAAAAATAGACTTAAAGAAGTACTGCTCTACTGGCATGTTTGCAAAAACAAATGTGATTTATTAAAAACAAAAAAGCAAAATAAAAAACATATAAAAGCATAATAATGTGGGAGGAATAAAAATTATTTGTCCGAAACAATATTACCCATATGTGTTTATTGATCATCCAGAGTGGTGACAAGTGATTAAAATAAAACAAGTTTTTAATATTCATCAAAAACATTAAAAGTAAAAATGAAAACTCCCTTTTTTGTTTCAGCACACTAAGAATCCAAATATTTTCACTTGTAAGTACTGGACACCTGTTCATTTTATATATGTTTGTTCTAAGGACCAAAATGTGTCTTATCAGACATTTTCTGTGAGTATGGTTGGAATGGATGTGGTGAGTGCATTACTCTAAGTCTTTGTGAAACAATTTTATCTTGCTTTATATTTACAGAAATAATTGTTATAGTCATGTGCCCCAAAATCATATCTATGAGGGCTTAAAATTCTAACGTAATATAGTGACTATATATTAGAATTGAAACTTAAGTGCAATAAAAAGAATACAAACGTTATAGTAATGAACTTACATTTATATATTTAAATTTTGACATTTAATTTTCTAGGCTACATAATCCTTTCAAACTGCACTTGCACAGAACCTTCCTTCTCTGTCATACTCTCTAGAGTGATGGGAAGCAATTGCTGTTGAGTTTGCTCCTCTGGGGAAACAGAATCATAAAGGTTAGATGACAATAAAAATGGGATATGGGTAGTATCACTTCAAAAATAAAATTCATAAAACTGGTTACTATTTGAGGAAGAAGGGAAAATTATCTTAAGCTTGAATTAGACAGCAGTGTAGTCTCTTGCCTTATCTCTAGAGTGACAATATATGCGAGTGAAGAAGGCTCTTGTGAAGGAAGCTCTATGTGCAGCTGAGGGAGGCTCCAGATTTGCTGCCAGTAGGGAAATTCAGAAAAAAAGTTGGGGTTCTAAGAGATGTTGTGATTAGTGACATAACTTTCAGAGGTTAATGAAGAACACATTCAATAACTATACATGATTAAAATATACAGTGAAGAAGTGAGCTTATACAGAGCCATGGGGAGTAGATTCCAGGCTTTGTACTCTGATAAACTCCAAAAAAAAAACCCAGATAGACTTGGGCAGATTTTATACAGCAGGCAGTTCTCCAGAGACTCATTCACTGTGCTGGTTTGAAAGGATTATGTACCCTAGAAAAACCATATTTTAATCCCAATCCAACCTTGTGGGGCAACCATTTTCCTTTAACCCCTATTCAATAATGCATGTTGGAATCTTTTGATTAGATTATCTCCATGGAGATGTGACACAACCAATTATGAAGTATTAACTTTTGATTAGATGGAGATGTGACTTCACCCATTCCAGGTGGGTCTTGATTAGTCTGGAATCCTTTAACAGAGGAAGCATTTTGGAGAAAGACAGAGCCATGAGAACCAGGAGAGCATGTGCAGCCAAAGACCTTTGGAGATGAAAGAATGCACCCCCAGGGGAGTTTCCTGAAACAACAAGCTTGGCAAGAAAACTAGCAGTCTTCACCCTGTTCACCATGTGCCTTTCCAGTTGAGAGAGAAACCCTGAACTTCATTAGCCTTTCTTGAGTGAAAGTAACCTCTTGTTGGTGTCTTAATTTGGACTTTTAATTGGGACATTTTCATGACCTTAGAACTGATAACTAGCAACTTATTAAATTCTCCTTTTTAAAAGCCATTCTGTTTCTGGTATATTGCATTCCAGTAGCTAACAAACTAGAACACTCACCATTGGCTTCCCTGTAGCTATAAGAAAAGCATGATGTCAACATCAAAAGGATCTGCAAATGACTTTGGGGCCTACTATTAAAGAGGTGTTTTTTTTGTTTGTTTGTTATTTTATTTTACTATTATTACTTTCTTTGTGGGAGGTGCATAGACTGGGAATTAATCCTGGGTCCCCTGTGTGGTGGGCAAGTATTCACTGAAATACATATGGACCCTGCGTAGCTTTTAATAAACCCTCAAGTAAAATTGTACCTCATACATGAAATCTGAATCTTGGTTGGTTGGACATTATTGACAAGCCAATTACAGAAAGAAAACTCCAATGCAAAACCAACTAAATACAAAACATCCAAGAAGTGAAGGGAGCCAATTTGCAAAATAACCTTATTAAGACAATCAAATGTCCAACCACAACAGAAAATCACAAATTATGTGAAGATCCAGACAGAAATTGCTAAGCTAAACAACCAAATTAAAAAACTGGAAGAGACACCGAATCCAAAAATCTACTCAAAGATAATTATAAAGAAATAAAGATATAAGGAAGCCACTAAAAGAGCATAAATAAGAAGTTGAAAAATTAAGTAAAAAAAATGGCAGCTCTCACAGAGATGTAAGATACAGTAGAGATGTAAGACACAAATTAGAAATATACTAAAGAAACATGATAGCAGATTCAAAGAAGCAGAGGGGAAGAGTAACTAGATAGAAGACAGAAACATTAAACTTGTGTGCACAAAATAAAGATGGCAAGACAGAACAGAAAAAATGGAACTGGATCTTAGGGAAATGATGTGCAAAAGGCTCACAAATATAAGAATCACTTTTGTCATGGAAGTAAAAGAGAAGAATAAGGGGCTGGGAAGATTAGTTGAAGTTTTAATTGGGAATCTTCCAAATCCTTATAAAAGATATACATATGCAAATCAAAGAGGCTCAATGAACCCCAAATAGAATGAATTTAGATAGGCCTACTCCAAAAAACATACTAATTGAACTATCAAATATTGAAGAGAAACAGAAAGTTCTGAAAGCAGCACAAGAAAAGTAATCTACTAAATACAAAGGAAAGCACATAGGACTGAGTTTGGACTACAAAACATGAACCATGAGGGCAAGAAAGCAGACATATGATATATTTAAGAGCCTGAATGAGAAAGGCTTCCACCCAAGAATTCTTTATTTAGCCAAGTTCTCCTTCAAATTGAAGGAGAGATTAAAATCATCAAAGATTAGTGAAGACTGAGAAAACTAGCCAATAAGAGACCTGCCCAACAAGAAATACTAAAGGGAGTCCTGTGAGCTAAAATAAGGACAGGAGAGGGAGGTCTGGAGGAGGTCACAGATTTGAAAAATAACAGTCTGGTAATATAATGGCTGAAAGGAGAGAAAGGGAAAATAATATATAACAAATAAAAACTAAATGATGCAAGATGGCAGCTAGGTGAGGTGTGGAATTTAGTTCATCATCCAGAGCAGCCAGAAAATAGCCAGGAATGGTACAGAACAATGGCTTGGGGAATATAAGTGACTGAATACACAGCATTCACCAATCTGGAGCAGATAGAAGAGCTGAAACCCCACACAGAACTGTATGTCCCCCAAGCCATGGAGGCTAGTAACCCTTCCCCATGGGCATGACAGTCTGATTCCCCAAAAGGAAAGGTAACAGTCTTTACTAGCAGCCAGGGCTTACTTCAAACAAGCTCCAATTGCAGAATTAACAAATTCTGACTACTGAAAATGGGCTCCCAGCACAAATGAACCTGGATTAAGAGTTACAGGTACTAGGGGTTTTCGGCCTTGCAGAGATGAGGTGAGGCCAATGAAAAAAACAAAAACATAAACAGACACTTTTTGACTTAGAAAGCACAAAATATTGGAACAGGGCTGGATCCCAAGGAAAGGGGCATAGAGACCTGGAGATACACAGAACTGGAACCAATATAAGATTCTTATTGACAAAGCCAAGAAGCAGGAATTTGGCTTTGAATAAGCTTTGTTTTTCTGCCCCATAATAGCTCATTAGATAGAACTGGAAGTACTCTCAGGCACCAGCAGTGCCCAAGGCAAGGGCAGAATTAAACTTGTCTGAGAGACAAAGTTACTAGTCAGGTGGGAGGAGTTAATTCCCTAAAGAGTGTATCTTCCCCAAGGGGAAGGTGAGGCCCACCTTTATTGGGATCCTTCTTTCAAGGAATTCAGACCCCAGGAAGTGGAAAACAGCAGCAATTAAAGCCATCTTACAACCTCACCTCTGTCTCAACCATGCCCCTGGTAGGGACAGTCTGCTGAAGTGAACGGAACCATATCACTGTATGTGGTGGGAAGCCATAGGCAGAAAAGTGCCATATGCTGGGCAGGATAGGGAAATCACAGAGTCTAGAGGCTTCATAGGAAAGTATGTCAACCTGCTGGGTCTCACCTTTAGGGAAAACCGATGCAGGCTACACTTTCATCCTGAGATGTAGGCCTCTTTGGTTGGGGAAAATCTTACTGGAGTCTATAATATCTGAGAAGATTCTCCTCCTTGATAAAAAAGCCTACATATAGGCAAGGCAAGAAATAGAAAAACAAGAACTGAAAAACTCTCATCAGTTATACAGAACTTATGCTAGAGGTGTCCAGAATGAGATGAACAGAATGTCAAAGAACAGATAGAGAGGAAAGCCATCCAGTAGAAAATCCTAGGTGAAAAAGTGATAACAACCTCCAGAATAAAGTAACTAAGGAAATCAAATGCCTAGATGTGAGTAAACAATAATACTTATACTAGGAATATCGAAGATACAGCCCAGTGAAAGAACAAACCAAGACTTCAAATGAGATACAGAAGATGCAACAACTAATGCATGATGTTTGAGCAGACAGGGAAAATCTCATCAAAAATCAAATCAATGAGGCATGGAGCCTGAAGGCCAGTTATTATCCACCACCAGGTAGGCATTAGGGTGGGGGAGTGATCACCTGGTTGGGTGTGAGAATAGCTGCCCACAGTCACAGTGTCTGGCAGGCCCACCAGCACTGTGGATGAGATGATCAGCTAATCCCCCCACACTGTTCAGCTCACTGGTGCCCTGGCAGAGACCCCACCAGCTGGCCACTCCTGATGGAGCAGCCCCCTTGTGAGCACTTGGACCTTGAGTTGCTCTGGCCAAGAGGAGCAGGGCTGAGGGAGGAGGAGACTCAAACACACCATCTGCTAGGCAGACACTGTAAGTGTAGGTCAGCTGCACCAGACAGAAAGGGGAGAGTTTGAGGGAGGAGGAGCCTCATGGTCATCACTTACTTGGGAGAAGAGGCTAGGAGTTCAGCTTGGGTCTCCTGAGTGATAGCCATTCTACCACTGGTGTACCTGTGCACCCTGGTCTACCTTATATGAGATCCAGACCTCAATTTGGCAGAGAATAACTGACAAAGTGTAAAAGGAAACATTCAGCAAAAACTAAGGAAATATCAAACATTAGAAGAGTGAAGGAAACCAACTTGCATCATAACCATAACAAGATAATCAAATGCCCAGAACACAACAGAAAATTACAAAGAACATGAAGATCCAAGCAGAAATGGCCCAACCAAATAACCAAATTAAAATTCCAAAAGGGACACAAAATATGGAAAAACTATGCAAGGATAGTTATAAAGAAATAAAGGATATCAGGAAGACACCAGAAGAGCATAAAGAATAATTTGGCAGGTTGAAAAGAAAAATGGAAGATCTCACAGAAATGAAAGATACAGTAGACCAAATAAAAAATATACTGGAGACACAGGAGAGCAGATTCAAAGAAGCAGAAGGAAGACTAAATGAGCTAGACAATAGAACAATAGATCTAGAATGTACAAAGGAACAAATGGCAAGAAAGATTGAAAAAATGCAACTGGATCTTAGGGAAATGATGGACAACAAGAGGCACAAAAATATAAGGATTATCAGTGTACTACAAAGGAGAAGAGAAGAGTAAAGGGAAAAGTTAGTTGAAGATATGATTGGAAAAAGCATCCCAACCCTTATAAAAGACACAACTATGCACAACAAAGAGGCCTAGTGAATTTCAAATAGAATAAATCCAAACAAGGCCACTCCAAGACACGTAATAATCAACTGTCATGTGTTGAAGAGAAACAGAAAATCCTGAAGGCAACACAAGAAAAGCAATCGACTACATACAAGGAAAAACACATAAGACTGACTACAGACTATTTGAGGAATATTTAGTAGTTCACATTAATGCATAGATTCATGAAATGTATTTTGAAAGGAAATAAATCCATATTCTCTTATCTTTGATTTCTAATGCAAATAAAATAATCAGGAGGAGGCATTGACAGAATTCTTGGAAGTAGTTCTGATATAACTCATCAGGAATTAAGATTCATAATATTTGCATATTTTTATCTGAAGACAAACTTGGAATTTTATATGGTTACAAAACAAATAGAAACATGGCATGTTTACCAAAATTTTTTAGCTGATTTGATTCACTTTAAGCTAGAAGATCTAGACAGGTCTCTTGTGTTCTTTGAGTTATTTCACTTGTTTAACTGTTTGCTATTATTTTTTTTTTACTTCCATAGATTCTGGGATAATTGAATAGAAAAGTTAGGTGCTACCCTGCAATGTCATTGTGGATTCTTACCACTACACAGCTCCAGGACTCAGGTGGGGGCATTTTTAACTTTCCTGCAAAAATTTGGTGACTTGCTGCTAAAAATAAGAGTTTGGTAAAATTAAATTGAATAAAATAATAAAATAAAATAAAATAAATAAAATAGAAGTAGAAATGAAATGAAGAGAAATGAAATAGAATAAATAAATGAAATGAAATGAAACAAGAAACTTTAGAAAAGAGGAAACTGGCAAACACAACTAAAACACTACAACACCACTTTGAACAAGTAAACAAGGTTAAGATCTTCAGGGGCATCATATTTATGGCATGTACCCTTGACACTATATGATTTGTTTTAGTTTGCTAAAACTGCAGAATGCCATATACCAGAAATGGAACAACTTTTAAAAATGAATTTATTAAGTTGCAAGTTGTCATGGAAGAAAGGAGACAATGGTACAATATTTTTAAGATCCTGAATGAGAAAGGCTTTCAACCAAAACAAAAACAAAAACCAGGGTACACATTCTTCTCTAGTGTACATGGAATGTTCTCCAGGATAGATCATACACTGAGACATAAAATGAGTCTCTATAAGCTTAATAAAACTGAAATCATCCAAAGCACTTTCTCTGATCACAATGGAATAAAGTTGGCAATTAATAATCACCAAAGAACCAGAACTTTCACAAATATGTGGAGATTAAACAACACTTAAATAATCAGTGGATCAAGGAAGAAATTGCTAGAGAAATCAGTAGATATCTGGAGATGAATGATAATGAGAATACAGCATATCAAAACTAATGGAATGTGGCAAAGGCAGTGCTGAGATCGCCCTAAATGCCTATATTAAAAAACAAAAATGAGCAAAACTTGAGGATTTAACTGCTCACCTGGAGATTTAGAGAAAGAACAGAAAATTAACCCCAAAGCAAATAAAAGAAGAGAAATAATAAAAGACTAAGGCAGAAATAAGCAAACTGCAGAACAATAAAACAATATAATGAATCAACAAAACTGAGAGTTGGCTCTTTGAGAAGATTAATGAAATTGATGGTCCCCTAGCTAGACTAACAAAGAAGAAAAGAGAGAGAGGACACAAATAAATAAAATCAGAAATGAAAGGGGTCTGTTATGACAGATCATAAAGAAATTTTAAAAATAATAACAGAATATTATGAACAACTGTATGCCAACAAACTATGTAACCTAAATGAAATGGAGAAATTCCTAGAAACACACAAATTACCTATATTGACTTGAAAAAAAATAAAAGATCTCAACAAACAAATTACAAGTTAAAGAGATCCAATCAGTCATCAAAAATCTTCCCCCACACACAAAAAAACCCAGAACCTGATGGCTTCACATGAGAATTTTATCAAACTTTTCAAGAAGAACAGACAACAATCCTACTCAAACTCATCCAGAAAATTGAAGAAAAAGGAATACTGCCTAACTCACTTTATGAAGCTAATACCAAATCAGATACAGATGACACAAGAAAAGAAAATTACCCACCAATCTCCCTAATAAACATATATGAGAAAATTCTTAACAAAATAATAGCAAATTGTATCCAGCACCACATTAAAAGAATTATATACCGAAATCAAGTGGGATTCATACCAGGAATGTGAAGGTGGTTCACCATAAGAAAGTCAATCAATGTAATACAGCACATTAACAAATCAAAAGGGAGAAATCACATGATCATATCAATTGATGCTGAAAAATCATATGACAAAATCCAGCATCCTTTCCTGATAAAAACATTACAAAAGTTAGGCACTGAAGGAATCTTTCTCAATATCATAAAGGGCATATATGAAAAACCCATAGCCAGCATCATACCTAATGGTGAGAAACTGAAAGTATTCCCCTTGAAATCAGGGACAAGACAAGGATGCCCATTGTCACCACCTTATCCAACATTGCATTAGAAGCACTAGCTGGAGCAATTAGACAGGAGAAAGAAATAAAAAGCACCCAAATAGGAAGGGAAGAAGTAAAACTTTCATTATTTCAAGATGACATGATCCTGTACTTAAAAAATACTGAGAAATCTACAATAAAACTACTTGAGCTAATACACAAATTCAACAAAGTGGCAGGATATAAGATTAATGTCCAAAAATCAGTAATTTTCCATACACAAGCAATGACTTATCTGAGGTCACAACTAAGGAAAAATTCCATTCAGAATAGCCACCAGAAGAGCTAGGTATCTAGGAATAAACCTAACCAGAGATATCAAGGACTTATGCATGGAAAATTACAAAAAAATGATAAAAGATATAAAAGGTGACCTAAATAGATTGAAAGATACTCCATGATCATGGATAGGAAGGTTGAATATAGTCAAGATGTCAATTCTACCCAAACTGATCTATAGATTCAATGCAATACCAATAAATATCCCAACAAACTACTTTGAAGGCTTTGAAAAACTGGTTATCAAATTTATATAAAGGGAAAGAGACCATGAATAGCTAAAAATATCCTAAAAAAGAAGTTTTATCATTTTCTGACTTTAAAGCTTACTATAAAGCCACAGTTGTCAAAACAGCATGGTACTGGCACAAAGAAAGGAGGAATGGAATCAAGAATACAGAGATTGACCACCAAAATTATGGATATTGATCTTCAATAAGGCTCACAAATCCACTGAATTGGAACAGAATAGTTCTTTCAATAAATGGGAATGGGAGAACTAGACTTCAATAGCCAAAAGAAATGAAAGAGGACCCCTACCATACACCCTAGATAAAAATTAATTCAAAAAGAATCCAAGACCTAAATGTAAGAGTCAGTACCATAAAACTTCTTGAAAAAGATGTAGGGAAGCATCTTCAAGATCTAATAATAGGACATAGCTTCTTAAACTTTATACCTAAAGCACAAACTGTGGAAGAAAAAACAGACAAATGGATTCACATGTGAATTCTATCAATCATTCAACAAAGAATTAGTATAAATCCTGCTCAAAATCTTTAAAAAAATTGAAGAGGGAAAGCTACCAAACTCATTCTATGAAGCCAACATCACCCTCATACCAAAACCAGACAGATACTACAAGAAAAGAAAATCACAGATTGATATCTGTAATGAATATAGATGCAAAAATCCTCAATGGTACACTTGCAAATTGAATACAGCAGCAAATTAAAAGAATTACTCACCCTGACTATCAGGGATTTATTCCAGGTATGCAAGGATGGTTCAACATAAGAAAATCAATTAATGTAATACTCCATATTAACAAATCATAGCAGAAAAACCACATGATGATCTCAATTAATGCAGAAAAGGCATTTGACAAAATTCAACATCCTTTCTTGATAAAAACACTTCAAAGGCTAGGAATAGAAGGGAACTTCCTCAACATGATAAAGGGAATATATGAAAAACCCACAGCTAACACCATCATCAATGGGGAAAGACTGAAAGCTTTCCATCTAAGATCAGGAAGAAGATAAGGATGTCCACTGTCACCATTGTTATTCAATACCATGCTGAAAGTTCTAGCTAGGATAATTAAACAAGAAAAGGAAATAAAAGGCAACCAAATTGAAAAGGAAGAAGTAAAACCCTCACTGTTTGCAGATGTCATGATATTTCATGTCTAAAATCTCCCAAGATCTACAGCAAAGCACTAGACCTAATAAATGAGTACAGCAACGGGGCATGATACAAGATCAACACACCAAAATCAGCAATGCTTCTATACACTAGTAATGAGTACTCTGAGGAGGAAGCAAAGAAAAAAATTCCATTTACAATAGCAACCAAAAGAATCAAATATTTAGGAATAAATTTAAATAAGGATACAAAGACCTATACAAACAAAACTACAAGAAATTGTTAAAAGAAATCATTGAAAACCTAAATAAACAGAAAGGCATACTGTGCTCATGGATTGGAAGACTAAATATAGTTAAGATGTGGATTCTACTCAAATTTATTCATAGATTCATTGCAATATCAATTAAAATCCTGAAAACTTATTTGGGATAAATAGAAAAACCAATAACCAAATTTATTTGGAAGGGAAAGATCTCCTGAATAGCTAAAAATATCTTCAGATAGAAAAAATGAAGTGGTAGGTCTCACACTAACTGACTTTAAAGCATATTATGAAGCTACAGTGGTCAAAACAGCATGATACTGGCATAAAGACAGATATCCTGACCAATGGAATGGAATAGAGTCTTCAGAAATAGACCCTCTCATCTATGGACAATTGATCTTTGATAAGGCAGTCGAGCTAAACCACCTAGGACAGAGCAGTCTTGTCAATGAACATTGCTTGGAGATGTGGATATCCATATGCAAAAGAATGAAAGAGGATCCATATCTTACACCCATTACAAAAATTAATTCAAAATGTATCAAAGACCTAACATAAGCAATATGGCTATAAAAATTTCAAAGGAAAATACCTTATAAAGCTTATAATAGGAGGCAGTTTCCTAGATTTTACACCCAAAGTACAAGCATTGAAAAAAAGAAATAGATAAATGGGAACTCCTCAAAATTAAACATTTTTATGTGTCAAAGAACTTTGTCAAGAAAGTAAAAAGACAACCTACATGGTGGGAGACAATATTTGGAGACCATGTGACAGATAAAGTTTTAGTATCCAGAATATATAAAGAGATTCTTTAACCCAACAGCAAAAAAGACAAACAATACAATTAGAAAATGGTCAGAAGACACGAACAGACAATTCTCAGAAGAGGAAATACAAATAGCTAAAAAGCACATGAAAAGATGCTTAATTTCACTGGCTATTAGGGAAATGCAAATCAATACCATAATGAGATACCACTAGAATGGCCATTATAAAAAAACCAGAATGACAAGTGCTGGAGAGGATATGAAGAAAGAGGCCCACTTATCCACTGTTGGTGGGGATGCAAAACTGGAAAACAGTTTGGTGATTTCTCATGAAGCTAAGTATAGAATTGCCATAAGATCTGGGAATCCCATTCCAAGGTATACATTCAGAGGACCTGAGGGCAAGGACACAAATGGACATTTGCACACCAATGTTCATAGTGCATTATTTACATTTGCTAAGAAATGGAAACAGCTCAAATACCATGATTGGATGAGTGGCTACACAAGGTGTGGTATATATATATGATGGAATATTACATAGCTGTAAGACTGAATAAAGTCATGAAGCATGTAACAATGTGGATGAACCTTGAGGACATTATTCTGAGTGGAATTAGACAGAAAAAAGGGCAAATACTACATGGTCTCACTAATATGAACTAATATTTATTAGTGAACTTTGAGAATTGAAGTTAAAGAACACAGGTCCTCATGAGGTAGAAAGAAGGCTAAGATTGGGCAATTGTGCTAAAGAAATACAGATTGTGGGACAGGATTGATTATAAAAATTCATAAATGGATAGCACAATACTACCTGATTGTAGCACAATGATATATGTACACTGAATAAACTGAATGTAAGTATGATTGAGAGAGAAGGACTTGGGGCACATATGAAGCCAGAAGAAAAGACAGAGGATAAAGACTGAGATGGTATAGTTATAAACTATGTAGAATGAACAATGATGATGACTAAATGCACAAATAAAAAACCAGTTTTGCAAGAAGGATAACAAGTGAATGTCAACATTGCAGGGTGCTGAAAATTCATGGCATAAAGGTAAATGTACAGGCAATGCAAACTAATGTCAATATAAACTGTAACATTGTAATATCCTTCTGCTGAATGTAACAAAGGCATTATGCCAAAACTAAATTTTAATACATGTGAGGCATAGGTGAGGAGTATGGATTCTTTGCAGAAGAAAGAAAATGTCTCCATATAGATTATGGTGGTGAAGTCATGTCTATACACATCGTTTGGGTTGTATGAGGTATGAGTAAAAATGTTTAAACATGAAGAAATCTAAATTATGAGATGGTAGATTCAAGAACTTCTTTTGCAGTAGTAATTTTGAATGTTGACAGACTGAATTCACCTATTAAAAGATACAGATTGGCAGAATGGATTAAAAAATATAATCCATCTCTACATATATCAAAAGTAAAAGTATGGAAAAATTTGTTATATGCAAGCTATAACCAAAAGAAAGCAACAATAGTTATACTCATTTCAAATAAGGACAATCTGACTGCAGTGTGGACAAAGCACCACAGCCCACTGGTTAAATAAGAAGACCTTTGCAATATGGTCAGAAACTCATTCTGTTAAAAAAAAAAAAAGAAAAGAAAGCAGGTCAGGTGTCCTATCCTGACCCTGTGACACAGCACAGGAAGCTTGGTGCTCATGGTTTAGTTGGATTCCTAGCCCCTTTAGGCCCCTTTCTGAATCTGTGGAATTAAATTTTCATATTACAAAGTACCATAAATTTGGAAGCTAAAGAAAATGGAGTCTTGATAAGAATGCACAGAGATAATAAGGAAAGTACAAAATCAGCACATAAAAGTCAATTGATTTCCTTGCCCCAACAATGAACATTTAAGTAGAAAATAAACAAATGCACTTAAAAAGGTATATACATGCAATGGATTCTGTTGGATAAAGCCTAACAAAATATATAAATATCTTAATCTTGTAAACCATGAAAAACTTGAAAGAAATCAAACAAAATCTAGATAAATGGATAAAAATTCCTTTTCTATGGTGGACTGAAAAAATATTTTTAAAATGTCAATTGTTCCTGACTTGATCTTGTCAATGCAATCTCAATAAAAATCCCACAAAGATATTTTATAGATATTGATAAGCTGATTTTAATCCTAGATTCATGTACAAATTGCTTAAGAAGAACAATGCCCATAAATCCACATTTCATGATTCCAATACTTTAGTAAGTATTTTATTATTAAAGCTGCATTAAGAGAGTGTCAGCTTGGCACATAGAAAAATGGAAATGAATTCAGTCTACATGTACAGTTTACCCATGCAAACATAGACAAGTGAGCATAATCCTTTCAACAAAATGGTGATAGAAGAACTGGATGACAATGTAGGAAAGAAAAAATATAAGCTATACATTTTTCACAAAGATTCACCGAAAAATAGTTTTCAGATTTTTGTAAAAGATGCAAAATTATAAAATTTTAGAAAACACCAGAAGAGCTGTCTATGTGGCCTTAAATTTGCTGATGAGTTTTTATGTGAAACACCTAAAGAGAATCATGAAAGGAAAAAGTGGTAATGGGACCTCATTAAAATTTTTTAAATTCTATGCTATGGAAGACACTGTTAATAGAGTGTTAACAAGCTCAACCCTGCACTGGGAAAGTTTTGCCAACCACAGATATCTAAATATGACTTGTACCAAAATATGTACAAGACACACAATAAGAAAACAAATTATCCGACTGAAAAATTACTAATGGATTAAACAGACACCTTATCAAATTAGGTATAGAGTTTGCAAATAAATACATTTAAAGATGCTCAAAATCCAAAAACAATGAGTGAGGGAGTGTGAGAGTAGTTCAGTGGTAGAATTCTCACCTGCCATGTGGGAGACCTGGGTTTGATTCCCAGCCCATGCACTTCCCAAACAAACAGACCAAAAACCAAACCAAACAAAAATTCAACAAGTGGTGCTGCAATAAGGGAGTGCCATCTGAGTAAAATATAGTAATGAGTTGAAATTGATGGTGAGGCATACCTGCAGCAATTCACTTAATCCATAAATTCTTTATTCAGTGTAGGTTTGATGGTGCCCACAGAGTCTTAGATAACATTCCCAGTACTAAGGACACAATGGTAAGCAAAATGAATGTGGCCCCTTCTCTCCTGGAGCCTTAGAATCTATTAGGAGATATCAGCATATCATCAGGCAAATATATACTTACAAACTAATAACTGGGGAAAATGAAATGCAGCCATACTGCAGGACTGTAAAAGAGGACCCTACACTAGCCTACAGAGCTAGGGACAGGCTCTTCAAGTCTCTGAGCTGACATTTGAAAGATGATATAACTGGCAAGCAAGAAGGGAGTCTATGACAGGGCCATGCAGACAGAGGGTACAGAATGCAGAGTGGACTGAGGCTGGAGGGAGCAGGGTGCACCCAGCTACTTGGAGAAGGCCAGACCAACTGGCATGAAGGGTGACTGAGTTGATAAGGTCCCTGAGAGGGGTGGAGTCCCATAACTCAGGTCTG
>PVIY010013168.1:0-59851 GCA_004026745.1 Myrmecophaga tridactyla
AGCCAAATTATTCTATTGAGACTGCAGAATGCGTTTTATGAGAGGACTTGGTCACAGATGTTCTGAAAAAAGGTGAAAGTACCCTGTATCAGAATGAACCTTAACAATTAAGGCAAGGATTTAATCCAAAGTTTGCTTTTCTTTGCAGTGAAGAAGTTTCATGATTGGACCCTCTGGAGTTAAATCTTAGAAAGTTGGAACAACGGACGTTTCCTGACATCACAACGGAGGATGTTTCTTCAAGGAAACTGGCAAATAAAAAAAATATGGACTTCTAGTTTGGAGAACTCTTAGGTTGGCAGTTGTAATATGGCCATATTATTATGTTGTATTATATTACATTAGTCAAATATATGTATGTATGTGCATATATATGTATGTGTGCATGTGTGTATATATATCTATGGACATATATATATATACAATGCATATCAGTGAAGAACCATTTTATTTGTCCTTTTTGAGATGGGAAAAACATTCATTTGAAGTGCTGTGACAAATTCCATGTGCTAGCAGACAAGGGAAATGCAAATCATTACCATTGTTCATTTCCAAGGCATCATTCTTGGTTATAAAACCTACCCAAAGAGCATATTAGCAAAGCAGTGTTTTAAAAAGTATTCATCAAGCAAAAACACAGAATCTCTATAATGATTTAAACAAATGATATTATGATTTTGTTTCGATTAAGACACTGTAGGAATCAATGAGTGGCTCCTTAAATCTTTGGTGGAGAGGAATATTCCAGCTACCCAGTTTAACCCAAAATCTGTGCAGCATTTATTTTCTGAGCTTTTTAATAAGCTATAGCAGCAGTATTTCTGGTTGAATATTTTCCTTTATCAGTATCAATAAATACTTAACCTTTTGAAGCCAGCATGCACATCTGAAGTAAACAATGAAATATCTGTTAATTCAGAAGACTTAGACTCTGAAACTGTTTGCACAACACTGTGACCTAATTTCTGCACATTAGCATTTTCACCCGTGATAGTCTGACCCTGCCCTTGCCATAGAGCCACGAAGCACCTTTGGACTAAAAAATAAATGCAAATAAAACCATCATGTTTTGCATCCCCGCAGATACAATTCCACCTTGGACAGCACTCTTTAGTATTATCCCAAGTCTGCTGAAGAATTCTATTTTTGCCACAGATTTCAAATCTACCCGGTGTTACTTTTCTTAATTAAGCTGGGTTGCTCTCACAATTCAAAAAGCTTCATTATTTTTCCTCTTTAAATTAAACTCCCTGTGCAATGCAGTGACCAAAACAAATAATCTATGACCTACAAACAAGACACTTGCATTCCCTGAAGAATTACGTTCCTGTTTCCTCTCGGTGATACATCTTTGAACCTCTCTTTGCTGTAGCGACCTTCTGGTGCTCATTAGCATGCTGATTACCATTAACACTGCCATAATGCAGCAATTTTCTTGGTGCATGTCGAGGAGAAATGCTCATCTGAATGCAGTCAGGGGACAAAATGAACTGCATAAATCTACAGCACAAACTGGATCTTGTCCAACTTTGCACGAGTCGCTTTCCTCTCCTGGTTGTGACATCATCATCTAGAGTCCCACTGACAGCTTAATAAGTGTTTCAGGATTTCATATTTAATTTCCTTTTGTCTCCATATATCACATTTCAACTTAATTTCAGGAGTGCCTGACCACCTAATTACCACATTTCATAATATATATTTACCTTTAATCTTTTAGCTGTGTCCCCTAATGGCCCTGTTATGAGATTTATATCTCCTTTACTTTTTACATCTTTTTTCCATATTTATCTTTTTTAAAATATTGGTCAGTAGAATTGGATTTAAATATACACACTTATGGAGCTAAGGACAAGATTGAGATATGTGAGCTATCTGTAATATTTTGGGAACAGTTGTACATATAACCATTTTGCAAGCTAGAATTATATGAATAGTTATGAATGGAAATAAAGTTTTAGTGGCAAGAATAATGGCTCTCTGTGACCTGGATATTTTTCTTATCATTGTCACAGATATCCAACGGCAGATTGACCACACTAATCTCCAAGGGTGAACTGAGGACTGCTAACTCTCAGCTTGCATGTTATAAAGCTGACAGGAAACTCATGTGAACCTCTGAAAAATTTTTTTCTGAATTCTTCTTGGAGAGTAGCATTTTAAACACTACAGCCAATGAACAAACAGCAGCAAGAAGATTATGAAATTTGGTTCCCTTAATGCTTATATAACTTGAATTATAAAGGTGGCAGAATCAAAATCACTACTAAAATAAGATCTTATTTGATGTGATTACAAAATAAGCCAAGTGTGAATAATCACTCTGAAAAAAGAAGAAAGAGTTATGCATGTTATAATCACGAAGGATCTAAAATTCAGATTTATATTCCTTAAAAGCAATAAGCTGTGGCCACTCTTATTTTAAAAACATGAAATAAATTCACTTTTATGCATAAATTTTTCAAGAAAACTGCAAAATGATGAAGCAAAGAAGAAACTCATGTTTATCATTACTCTAATATAGACTATTTGAATTTAGTATTCATGCGTGAGCATTATACTTTCTGAAAATTGCCTTGATAAGATTCAAGTTCTGGTTTGATTATGCCTCTTTAAGTAAATTTTGCAATAGTCGTTACTCTAAATTAATTTCTAATGTTCATGGAACTTAAGTCTCTTTGTATAATCTATCCCTCTTGAATTTACACTCTCAAGGCATCATTTCTTTAATAAAAGTAGCAACCTCAAAAGATTAATATAGCCTCCCAGCATTGCCAAATGATTCCAAAACAAAAACTCATTTTCCTAAGCAAAATAGCTCAACAAATGTCCTGGAACTATATATACTATCCAGAACACATGGGGAACATATTCTGCAACTAAGAAAGCTGTATGGCAATCAGAAATGGTTTGTCCTAAGGTAAAAATCTATAATCTGGTGCATGTCTGGATTGTGAAAGTTCAGCTGAAAAAATGTTTATAAATAAGTAAATAAATAGAGCATGCATATAATTATTCATTCATTCATTCAACATCCAACATCTGTCTGTTGGATTTCTGTTTACAATATTCCAACCACTCTGCTAAATACTGGGGTTATAAAGGAAAGTGATGAACAGTTCACATTGAGAAGAAACATAGCGTTATAGAAAAAAAAAATAGCACAGAATTCAAATGCTGGGTCTGATATTCAGCAACTGTGCTACTTTGATAAAATTTCACAACTTTTTGAGAGTCCATTTCCTCCACTTTGAAGTGAAGATAGCACTGCATGAAGTTTAGATTATTTGATAATAAAATAAGGTAGTATGAGTAAAAAAAACCTAGTATAGATGGCGCCTGATAAACAGTAGGTATAGATAAATATTAGTGTCATATCCTTCTTTCCCTGCCCTTTCTCTGCTAACAACCCAAACTTGCAGAAGCCGATTAGAGAGTAGGAAAAGGAAAAATAAAGTGTCGTGCCACCTATCATAATATCTTATTGTTATGTTGAGGCATTCTGTATTAGCAAGAAGAGCAAAGTGCTGTGCATGCTGCCCCAGATGGGGAGTAGTGAGGGACATAGTACAAGGCCGTGGAGCTGTGTCTAGGAAAGAGGAAATATTCGAATTGGGTTTTGAAAATGGAGCAGAATTACCCCAAGCTAAGAAGACGGGAAAGACCCTCCATACTGAGCAAAGCTATGGATGCACCGTCAGGCTTAGTTCACTGAGCTACTGGGTGTTACTTCAGTGTGTGCACCCGTATCTGAAGAATTTAAACACTCCAAGTAGACTTGCTTTTTTTCCTTCTAACGCTCCTCTACTATCCCATCTTCTCATCCTAATAGCATATCATATAATGGCCAAGAAAAACATGCATCATACATCACTAAGTACAGATCAGGAAGATTGCAACACCCGGTTTTTGGAGTTGCAGCTATAAATCACTTCATAGGAACTTCCAAATACAAGGAGACGTTTTTAGCTGGCCCAGCCACTATGTGGCCCGACTGAGCCTCTGAACAGTTTCAGTTTTATGCTTTGGAAAGATGTCTAAGGAAAATTATTCTTTAGACAGTCCTTAATGCTGTAAGTTCCTTTTCGATGTGGAAAAAAAAATCTTTCATTTCATTAATAGACATCAAGACATAGAGCTACTTATATTTGCATTTAGGGTATAACATTTTTCTTTCTTAAAAACAAACAAAATAAAGTGAAACAGAAACTATTCCCCCTTTTTTCTTGTTAACAAAGTAGTACATATTCACTTTAAAAACTGCAAGATACAAATAAACATAAGACAACAAAAAAAATGTCACCCAATATCCTATGACCTAATATTTTAATTCTAGGGAATTGTGGCTTCTTTAGTCTTTATTTTATACACATAATGTTTTAGCTTTCCATATACAATTTCAATCTGTTTTTATCATTTGAAGTATCAGGAATTCCTACCAGAAACACATTTTTTCCTCCAATATGATTATAATGCTATTTAGTATTTTAGTGTAAGTTTGTGACATGATTTGTTTTAACAAATTTCACATTCTTATTCATTCAGTTTGCTTAAAGAATGCCACGATAACATTCTCTCAATTTGTGAATTTTCCATCAGTCAATACTTCTTTAGGATTCATTTGTAGAAGTGGAATATTTCAAAGGCATATTAATTTTTTATGGGCATATTCATTTTAAGGCATATTCATTTTAACAGTATTTGATGTGTTAAAATTGGTTACACAAAGGGCAAACCAATACAAGTTTTTACCAAAAACTTTATGAGAATATCTATTTCCCTATAACTTTTCTAACATTAGTCACTAAAATAATATTTTTAAAATTTCCCATTTGAGTTTTTTTAAGAATATGTTTTAATAGGAAGGGACCACTTGAGCTCTAAAAGTTGCGGGGGAGGGATAGAAAGTATAGAAATTGAAACAGAAAAAAGGGATTGATAGTCCAAGGATGTGCCTTGCCTAGTTTGTGCTTTTGCCTGAGATCAGCTCTGAGTTTGTAGATGTGTATTCTGCATTCCATTTAAGAGAACATGATATGCTCATTTAGATTTCTCAAAAAAAAAAACCCACAAAATAAAATAAAGTACTTTGAAAACTTTCCTAATCTCTCGAGGTCACTACGAATATGCCCTTTCTTTCTCATTGGAGTTGCCTCCTGCGTTGTAACAGTAAGGGCAAGTGACAGAGGTTAAGCATCAACATATTTACAAGAAGTGTCCTCACCCTCTCTAAAAATCCCTGTGGAATGGGAACACAAAGATGCCTACTCCACAGGCAGGATTACTTGTTGAATTCAGGAGATGTTTGTTTTTTATTCATATGACGACCCAGAAATTGGAACCTTTACAAAATAGATCATTGAGATACTTGTGGAAATAAAATCACCAAAATGATTTTTTTTAATAATATTTTCAGGGAATGCCACCTTATTTTCTCGTATTTACTAAATCATAAACTTGGTACTGAGTATAAATAAAAGACTTCTACTTTGAGATTGCCTTAAATTATAAATAGTAGTTACAGTGTAGTTAAGAGGACTGCTACCTAGTATAGTTTGGGTAAAAAGACTGGTTACCATGTAGTAGAAAGTGTTAAAAGGACTGGTTGTGAGACAGTGGGCTGATATAAAATGTACTTCTATCACTCACTAGCCGTGTAACTTTGGCAAGTGGCTTAATCTTGTTATACCTTGGTGTCTCTGTAAAGAAGCCTTCTCAAAAGGTATGAGGATTAAATGACATATCTGTTAAGTACTTAGGAAAATGTCTGGCTCATAATAAGTGTCCAATAAATAGTAGATTTAGTTGTAGTTGACTATGAGCCTAATGGCTTAAGTTCTTCATGAGTTAATCTTGTGTGAAATAAAGAGTCTGTACTCTATCAACATTTCCCTTATAGTTTTGAAATGCCCACAAACAATAAAAACAAGGAGAGGAATAGATGCATGTCAAATTATTAAATTCTCACACAGGAAATCTGAGACATAGAGTAAGCCATTGTCCTGCTACATTGCTGAGATTTTGTTAAGCTTGTTTCAACCATAAAGTTGAACTGAACTTGGCTGGGGCAGAATTTATTCCTGGCAACCTCCTATGAAATTAAAGACATGACTTTTTAAGGTCAGGCCTCAATTTCTATAGATTAATTGGTCTGAGATGAAAGATAGCTGATTTGTTTTTTCAGGAAATAGAAAGGTGATATCAACCAAACAACTAAATTTAAAACAATTAAATTGACAAATAGGGAGGTGTATGTGTAATTCAGTGGTGGAATTCTCGCCTGCCATGTGGGTGACCTGGGTTCGATTCCTGGCCCGTGCACATCCCAAAACAAATAACAAGCAAACAAACAAACAATTCAACAAAGGATGCTGCAATAACGGGATACTCACTTGGAAAAAGAATGTAATATGACCCCTGCCATAGAGAATACAAAAAAAATAAAGACAAATCGGCTTTACTATTGGTATCTTGGGAAAGTGAGAATTCTAGCCAAATGACAAGTCAGATCCTAGAAAATGAATTCAGATGCAAAGGCTATCTCACAAGAGGCTGGAAACAATTGATGAACAATTCAATGATATCTATCTCTAGAGTCAAGATTACTGAAGATTGTATAATGGATGGCTGGGTACCAAGCTGTCTTGCATTATCCTTTTAACTCCCCAAATATTTAGCAGGGTTTATATACATAGGCACTCAAAAACTACTCACTTCTAATTAATTCAAGTAAACTGGATTTCATTTTATTGCCATGTGCTTAATATAATGCTGTATAATATTTCAGCATAGAGAGAGTGGGATATCATGTAGATACCAACTAGTTGAATGTTTACTACCAGGAACCAGTTGTCCTAACCAAGAATTCATTCTCCAAAGCTGGTAGGCTTAACTTTATATCAGACAGTCCACAATCTAGAGATAGCTACCTCAAGTGTGTAGTAACTATCCATATCCATTGCCAACAAATGCTTGAGGTAGTGCTAATTAACATAGTGAATGCCAATAATGGGTTTTTACTGGTGAAACTATTGGCATGTTATTTAGCATGCTTAATGTTAAAATGAACTCTTACTATGAAAAGTAATTATGTAAGATATGTGAATTGGCTAAAACATTAAAAGGATATCCTCCCTCTGTTCCTCTTGCATGAACAAGGGTTAAGAACCCAGAAATATCTGAGCCAGTACAGGGCATAAAGATTGATTCTCCAAGGACTATGAGCTCAGTCCTTATTTAGGAGATAACTGCTTGTCTGATACCAACTTTCAGGGTAAAAGATATCTACTTCCAGAATATGGTCACATTTCATGAGTGCTTAAAAGGACACTGAGTTCACAGAACAGGTTGCATGAAGTGAGTTGAGGTCTACTTGCTAATGAATGGTTATTTAATAAGTGTTTGAATATGTGGAGGAGTAGGATTGTGTGGTGTTATGAAGCTAGATGTATCTCAACAAAACATGTTCTTAAATCTAATCCATTCCTATGGGTGTGGACCCACTGTAAATAGGACCATTTGACAAAGTTACTTCAGTTAAGGTATGACCCACTTCATTCAGGATGGGTCTTAATTCTAATACTGGAATCCTTTATAAATGGAATGAATACAGAGAGAGAAACATAGAAGCTGAGAGAGAAAGCCACAGTAACAGAGAGGAAGCCAGTCTTCAAGAAGAAAGTATAGTTTTGATGATGCCTTGATTTGGACATTCCTCCAGGCCCCAAACTATAAGCTTATTAAATTACAAAATTTCCATTGTTTAAGCCAATCCATTTCATAGCCTAGGAAACTAAAGCAGATTTTGGTACCAGGAGAGTGGGGTGCTGCTATTGCAAATACCAAAAATGTGGTATTTTCCAAAACAGCTTTGGAATTGGGTAATGGTCAGACGCTGGGAGAATAGTGAGGCACTTGATAGAGAAGGCCTAGATTGCTTTGAAGAGACTGTTATAAAAAATATGGATGCTAAGTTACTTCTGATGAGGCCTTAGAAAAAAATGATGTTATTGGAAACTGGAGGAAAGGTGATCCTTTTTTTTAAATGTTAAGAGAACTTGGTGAAATTGAGTTCTGATGTCAGATGGAAGGCAGGACTTAAAAGAGATGAGCTTAGGTATCCAACTGAGGAGATTTTCAAGTTAGGTGTGTAAAGCACAGCCTGGTTTCTCCTTGCAGCTTATAGTAAAATATGAGAGGAAAGAGATATGCTGAGAACTGAATTCCTAGGCACAAAGAAACCAGAAATTGGTAGTTTCAAAAAGTCTGAGCTTTCAGAAAGTGAGTCCTCAGAGAATAGGGCTCCATGTGAGGGTTTAACTGAACATAGATCCAAGTCAGCCTTTTCAGTGCAAGTCAAGATTGGAGGCACAGTTATCCAGGAGGGAGTTGTGGAAAGTTCTTTTTTCTTTATTTTAAATTCTTTCAGTAATATCATTACTGAATCCTACACTTGACTCTGCTAGTACTTACACAGACTTTGTAACCTGGGAAGATAGTATTTTATTTTCTTCTTTTAAAAAAGAAATCCATGTTTTCATAATAAGAACTATTAGAAATGCAGACAAGGAGAAATAGTCATGTTTTGGTTTGTTAAAGCTGTCAGAATACAATATACCAGAAACAGAACAGCTTTTAAAAAGAGAATTTATTGGAGGAGTGCAAGGGTAGTCCAGTGGTAGAATTCTCGCCTGCCATGTGGTAGACCTGGGTTCAATTCCTGGTCCATGTACTTCAAACATGCAGACAAAAGAAAGAAAAAACAAACAAAACAAAAATTCAACAAATGGTGCTGCAATAATGGGATACTTACATAGGAAAAGGATGAACTGTGACCCCCACCATATAGCATACAAAAAAAAAAGTGAGAGAGAATTTACTAAATTGCAAGTTTACAGGTTAAGACCATGGAAAATGTCCAAATTAAGGCACCAACAAGAGGCTACTCAAGAAAGGTTGATGCCATCAGGAATATCTCTGTCAGCTGGAAAGGCACATGGCTGGCCTCTGCTGGGGTCTTTGGCTTCTGGACACCTCTCTCAGGTGGGAAGGCACATGGTGACATCTGCTAGCTTTTTCTCTGCTAGCTTTCTCTTATCATTTCATAAGACTTCTCCAGGGTGTTTTCCTTCTGCATCTCCAAAGGTCTCTGGCTGTGTGGGCTCTAAAGCTATTTCCAAAATGTCTCCCTCTTGAAGGATTCCAGTAAAGCAACCCCTCCTTAAATGGGTGGAGACAAAACCCCCTGGAAACCACCTAATCAAAAGGTTCCACCCAATTTTAGAAACAACTTAATAAAAAATATCTCACCCAACAATATCGAATGGGGATTAAAGAACTTGGTTTTTCTGGGGTACACACAATTTCAAGCCAACACAAGTTACTAATACTGCTATTACTCAGAGGATACCACTGTTAAACTTTTGCAACATATGTCTCCTCTTTTATAACCTGTTTCCTTAACAGATCCTTAACATATTTCCAGGTCACTAGGTATAAGCACGTAGAATAGATAGCCTTACTTTAAGAAGTATAATGTTTCAACATCACATCCCAAGACCACCCCAAGAAACTCTTTTTTTTTTTTTTTTGGCTTTAAAAAGGGAATTTTTAAGTTGCAAGTTTACAGTTCCAAAGCTATAAAAATGTCCAAACTAAGGCATCCAGGGAAAGATACCTTGACTCAAGAAAGGACGATGGGTGTGAAACACCTCCGTCAGCTGGGAAGGCACTGGGCTGGCATCTGCTGGGGTGTTTAGCTTCTGGGTTCAAACAGCTTCCCCAGGTGCATTTACTTTCTGCAACTCCAACCATCTGGGTCTCATGTTGGCTCTGTCAGCTCTCCCTCCAGGACTCTTAAAAGCCTTTTAAAGTAATAACTGTGTTGGGAGGATATGTCTAACATTGTAACTCAAAGGACAATAAAAGTTGATTATCAAATGTATCTGTGCTATCAGCCTCCAGCATTGTTTTGACAGGAAGTGTAGTATTTTCAGCAAAAATATTGTCACAATTCCAAAATCAATTTCTTGATGATCATAGATGGCATTGCAGAAGCCATTTGATGCTGCTGTTGTGTAAATTTTGCTACATTTTGTTCTGGGAATGAGTCAATATGGTCAAAGATCGAAGCCTGGGCACTTTGGCAGCAGTAAAATCAATGCCATTCTGCCTTTTTCTTATTGATGGGCTGTACAGGACCACACTTAGGCACAACTCCATATTCACATTTGGGTAAACACCTCCAAAAAATGAATATTAACTATTTGACATCTGATAGAAGTAACCAGCAGAGCGTTTTTCCTTCAAGATGAATGATAAAATCTCAACAAAAGATTTTATTTTATTTCTTAGATTTCTATGATATTCTACCATCCACACCTTCCTTAATTTTATGTATCTAATGGTTATGATTATTAATCATAAGTAATCAAGCTGCAAATAAGTGTGTATCCATGTTTTGGTGGCTTGAAATCGCAGTTCTTTACTGGAGATAGCCAAATAAGGCAGGTAACCTTACAAGTAAACAAACAGAAACAAACCCTAAATCACACTGGAACTCCTATCAAGATTTCCGGGTTTTCATCCCCTAACTTAAAGAATAAGGCAAAGACTCTTAATTGGTCTTGCATTTTTGCTACTGTTCAGTCTCTCAGGCTCTCCTGAGTTTTATAAACCAAGAGCCATCAGAGAGAAATAGGAAGCTAAAACATATTAATATGTTGAAGTGTGGAAAGGAGAATCTCGGCATTTCCCATGTGGATGTGTTTTGATTTCATGTGGATTTATTTATTTTCTCTCTCATGTGGAACTTCAGAGACAAACACTGAAAGTGCAGAAAATCCCATCTGAAACGCTACCCCACTCTTTCAGAAGCCGTGAGTTCATGCAGCTCAGTGCCAGAGCACTCAAAGCTCTGTGGTGGAGGGCAAGCTTCTGTATTTATCTCTCTTTTGTTAATTTCCAATCTACCACAGACTGGTATTTTGGTAAAATACAAAATCAACCTCTTGGTTGACATGGCAATATCAAATCTATAAATGTTTTAAAACGCTCTCCATTTTTGTGCCAGTACAGACCGAATAGGTGGTTTAGTGAACTAAACTTTATTTAGAGAGTTGAGATTGGTACTGATCTCAGTTTAGATGCTAAAAAGTTCAGATGAACCAGTTAGATCATTTAACTTTTCTAAATTCCGTATCCTTCTGTTTTAAGTTTCTCAGGGTCATGTCAGGATGAAATGAGATGTTCGATGTTAAACAGCATTAATTAAAAATGTTTCAAGCACTGTATGTAACCAGATAGGAGAATTTGTTACCAGCTCATTTGGTAACTGGGAGCAACTTCAGTACATCTATTTTCAGCCTTTCCTGTGGATATTCATTTTAATGAACTGCTGGGAAGAACCATTAATTATAGGAAACATCAAATTAAGAACACACAAATATACAAGTAATAAAGTCATGTGGCTATGTGTATATGACTCTTGGCGAAGCTTTGTGTAAGAAACCTGACCAAATCTAAAGGACATGAGAGTGATCATATTTCCTTTGATATTCTCGTAAGTTTTTTAAAAGGAAAGTGAATTTCTCATATAGGAAGTGGCTTGAGGGACCCTGATTATGCTTACCTGAGACAGGTGTGTATTTTTCTCCTTACCGTGAGGCAGACGCCAGTGAGAAGGGAATTATATGGCTAGGGTGAAGTGTTGTCATTTGCAGTGGGAAACATAGTTTTTGTTTTGTTTTAAATTTGAAGAAACTCTAAAGCACCTGAAAACTTTTAGAACCCATCTCCAAGGCAGGATTATAAATCCATGAAATGTGTATAAATATGTTGCTCCTGGAATGCTAGGCTCCTGTATGTCATCACAATTTCCCTTCCCACTGCTCACAGCATTCTGCAAATGGGCAGGAAGTTTGTCTAGGCTGAGTCAGAAGAAAAAAAGGTGAGCAGTACTCATCCAAGGGCATCAGCAGCACCACAGATGTGGTAAGAGTGATGTTTCTGATGAGACAAGGCACCTGGCTACTGCTTCCCCGATTCAGGGAAACTGTACCCAGAGAGTTACTTTGGAAATGAGTCAAATGATCCATGATGAGAGAAGCCGATTTATTTGTCTAAATTTAGGCAGTAGGCGTTGAAACTACCCCCACTCATCAAGGTTTATGCAAGGCCATTATAATATTTCCACATTATCTCTCCCTTTATTAATTCATCCAAGCAGTCTATTTGCTTTTTGGCCCAATGCAGCCCATTGAGCAGACATCTTAATTGAGCTGTTCATAATGATGCTGAGATCTTTTTCGTAAGAGGTGCCAGCTAATTCAGAGCCCATCAGACCCATTAGTGTGTGAGAACTTTAAATGGTCTTTTTCAGCATGCATTACTTTGCAATGAACTACTTGGGAGTACATTGGCCATGTATAACCTAATCAATTTCTTTTTCAGTTTCTTCAGAAATACCACAGAATCATCCAGTCTTTCATCTAGCTTTAAAAATAATGTTGTGATCTCAAGGTTAAACTGGTTGGCCAAATTTCAATTCTTCTTTCTTTCAGGATTTACATTTTCAGAACTTATTTGGTTATCAAAACCTATGTTTTAATTTTCAAGCTAAAGTTATATTTGAAGTTTTCTCAAAAGTTTTTTATTTAAAAAAATATCTATCTGGAAAAAGCCTCAGACGTTACAACTCTCTGAAAAATTAAGGAAGTCAGAACATATGTGCCTTATAATGAAATCCTACCTAGGGAACATACATTTTAACGTTCAACCGAGATAATGGATTCCAATGGAAACCACATCTCATAATTTTACACATATATTTGAATATCACATCTAGCAAAACACTGGTTTTATTTATAGTCTATGATTTGAAATTGACTGAAATGAGTTTAAGATTATTATTTTTCCTCAATAACCTTGGGAATTTAAAACTAGAAGCAATCTTTATCTTCTATTATGCCAATTCTGCCAAGAGATAGGCTTAATTTAAGTTTTTCTGGGAGAGATGGGCATCTGACATGCTTTCAAAGAGGGAGATTTATGTTCTGTGAGCATTGACTTATATAATAAGAACTCTTTTCCTTACCCAAATCTTTACAAAATGAAGTGAAAATTAATCATAATATTTTGTTCTCTGTAATGTGGACTATTTAGGCTAGTCAAAGGGCTAATTTACCAATCAAACTAATTGTATTCCAATCCTGACTTGCAAATATTTCAAACTTATCTACAAACTAATTGAATGTTTCATACTTCAGGATTTTTCTAAATTGCAAAGTTGTAATAATGAGATAAAATTCTTACTCTCTGTGGAGAAACAGAATTGGGCTGCACCTTTATTGAAACTATTTTCCCACCTTTCCACTGCTCATATGTCTCCAACACCATCTTGGGTTCTTATTCTTTGTCTCCTATTCATAAAGCTTCCTACACAATGAAGAACATAGATACTGACATTGCAATAGCTTTTAGTTCATTCTGATTGGCTTAGGACCCCAATATAACATTGACAATATTTAGTAGCAATAATATGCATCACTACCTACAATAATTAAAAAAATGAATATATATTTATTTTGAGAGTATTTTTTTCCAGGTGATAGGTGGAGATCAATAGGAATCATTTTAGTCTTCAACTCTGGACTCTTAAGAATAGTTTCAACTTGAAACAGGCAAAAGAAAACCATTAATATTGCATGTGCCAATGTCAAATAATGCCAAGAGTCAAAGTACTTCACCAAATTCACCCTGGAATCACTGGGGGATCATGATGGCCAAAGATGGTCAAGTGTGAAGCCACTTATTGGCAAAGGTTTCTCTTGGCTGATAGACGCTTAATGTCATGTTCAGTAGGCTGTTTATTAAATGATTTGGGTGATAATGACACCAGCTTTACATGTTGTGAGTGTCACTGTTTTTAAAGTCAACTTTGGTATGCAATTTGCCTATCACATTGTATGCTATTGATTACTTCCAGATCCCTGGACCTTCTTATATTCCCTGCATAATGACTGACACTCACTGGTAACCAGTGTCAAGGCAGTTGAGCTAGCAATGAAGAATATGAAAAATGACCTTTCGATGACTTATTTAAATAAATATCCATGCCATGATATAGAGAATATCAATGAACTGAGAAATGACAAAAATATCCATGAAAAGGAAGTATCACATTTTCTCCCAACTCAAAATTGCTGAATCAAAAATAGGACCTAGGAAACCATCAATCCAAAAGTGAACGCAAATAGATATTCAGTAGTTTATCTCTGACAAATCTAGAATACAGACTTTTTTATGTTTCATGTTCTTATTGGTTAGGACAAAAATTATTTTTCAATGTATTTTGTTAACCCATTGAACTGTTGGCTATTAATAAATTTTTATTGGAAAAAATGGAGAAACATCCATTGCCATAGAAAACTGAACATCATATGCCTGTGTAGGGTTAGGCAGAGAGAGACACAAATTGTCTAATCATATTCTTTGTTCCAAAATCTTAATTATTACAATCAGAATATCTGAGTACACTTCAAAGCAAGCTAGTACGAATGTCTATTTGGTAAACTATAGTGACATATATTTCATACGAAGCAGAAATAAAGTCGCTAGGATAAACTAGTAAAATTAAAATTGTAGGCAGGGAGGTCATAAACAGCTTCTTGTACAGGAATTCTCACCGCAGCATTATTCACAACAGCCAAAAGGTGGAAACAACTCAAGTATCCATCAACAAATGAAAAGATCAGCAAAATGTGTTACAAACACGCAATGGAATATTATTCAGGCATAGAAAGAATGGCATTATGAGACATGCTGCAATATGGAAGAATCTTGGAAACATCAAGCTCAGTGAAATAAGCAAGACACATAAGGACAAGTATTGTATGATGTCACTTAAAAGAGATCTCTAGAAATAGAGATATAGAAGCAAATCCACAGAGACAAAAAGTAGATTAGAAGTTACTAAGAAATGGGGAAGAGGGAAAGAGAGAGTGTATGTTTGGTGGATATGGAGTATTTATAAATAAAATTAATTTAAAAAGTTATATAGAGAAAAATGAAGCATAAGGAGAGTACATGTAAGTGTAAAGTTCAATGAGTTTTGAAAATATATGCTTCCATGTAACCCACCCTACCTCCCTGCCCCCACAGTCTGAATATAGAGCATTTCCTTTAATCTTAGGACCCTTTCCCACATTGTAGACAGCATCTAGAGCAGACATACTAAACCATTTTGAGAAAAAGAGCAGTAAAGTATAAACTTTCTAAATGGAGCCTCTCAACCAATACTGTTGGTTAAAGATGAGGTCTTAGTCTCAAAAGCTTGGGCATTTGAATATGAGAATCAAAGTTGTGATTAGTCAAACAATAGGCTTTGGAAGAATTCTGAATGAATTCTCTTCTAGCATATTTTCGCGCCATTGTGTAGCAAAAATTTTATTGGGCTGTGGGGATGGACATGGGTCAGAAAAATGAGGATTGCCCACAATGCCCCAGTTATGTGGGGCTCTAGGGTAATAGAAGCAAGGATGTAGCATTTTTTTTCAGAGCACAGAGTCAGTTCCTTGAATCTCTGTCAGCCCCTAGAGTGGTGTGGAAGAGTATCCAAAGCTTCCCATCACTCCAGAAATAGAAGGCGTTGCCAGAGAGAGACCCTGCAATGGAGGGCGCTCGGATGGCACCATTGGCTGGCAGCTAAGGGGACATTGGGAATCCAGTGGATGCCAAAAGGAAGGGGTGATGTCAGCCCCAAACCAGGAGTCCCTCTCTCGCCTTCTCTCCCAGAAGACTAGTAGTGAAATAAATTCTCTAGAACGTAAATAAATTCTGGGAAGAAGGAGAAAGGGAAATTTTCCAAACTGACAGGAAACACTACTTTAACTGGTTTGATTAAAATTAAGCTCCTTGCCACCAGGTAGAATAGGGTTTAAAAGAGATATCAGGTTCAATTGTAGAAAAAGGAGTCCATTTTTTTGGCATATCTAAATACTTAGAAATGTGTACCTGCTACATAATCAGAATAAATAAATCCAGTATCATATTAGAGATTACAATTAGTAATGAATGAACAATGCTTCGCCACATTGAAGTAACTGCCTTCGTATGGCACTCGAGAGTTGACAAGCAACTTTATGTTCATGATCTCATTTGGTCCAGTCAATAGCCTGCCAGATAAGCGAGACAAGGGCTCTTCCTTTATGTGAAAAAATAAAAAATCATGAAATAACATCCCTGAATGCTTTTTGGATTAGTTTAACTAAGAAATCAGTGGAATGCTACTACTTGTCATTTTCTTGACATCCTCTTTTCCCTGGACTGTATGTCCCCAGGAGTTACATGGAGCAGGGTCATAAAACCATTGTCAAGTGTATGAAGCTGGTCTGACCATGGTGTGACTATACCCATAAACAGAAGTGGACATGGAAGGTAAAATGTGTGGTATGAGACAAAAGGATAAACGAGTGAGTTCTTGAAACCTCAGTGTCTCAGAAAGGAAGGAGAATTCAAGTTAGAATTCCAAGTTGGTCAAATCCTAACCCTTTTAGGTGGTAATTTAGAGGGGGTAGAGAAAGGGCAGAAGGTCCATAGGCAGACTAGCCCTGGTCATCCAACTCGTAACCTTCTAAAGCATCATTATCCCTGACCTGTAATGAAGAAGATCCTGGACAAGGTAAGAAATGAGCTTGAAGAAATGAAACTCATTTCAGAGACTGATCCTTGTGAATGGGATCCAAGGGGGCATGGCGTCCTTGAGCTTGATCTATAGCTGAATAAGTACAGACATGCAGACTGTACAGGACACTTAAAATCCCAGGCAGGGGATATCAAAGACTGGCAGGTGGTTGATGAGTTCATTCTCAGCAGGGTCCCAGTCATTGTCTGGAATGGGGAGATGCAGCAAAGCAGCTTAAGGATTAGAACAGAGTTTCAGTTCCAGGTCCTCCAACTGGAGGTCCAGGGGTAAACAGACAGAATTCCAGTCTGTGGTCTAGGCCAATGCTGAGAGAGCAAGAGGAGGGATAATAGAGATGAAGTCTCTGGCAGCAGTATCCTTTTCCCTACCAGTGCAGGCAGAGACAGCTGCTTACCTTCTGATCAGGTCAGGATGACTGGAGGTCGAAGGGCCCATGACTACAGATGAAGGCCATCAATGATGCCTGTGAAGAATCTAGAGAAGGTGGGGTTTGAATGTCATGGCACCCATTCAAGTTACAATTTGAGCCAGGCTGATAGGATATACTAATCATATATTTGACACATGATTGAAACATGAGAGCTAAATGGAAAGCAGTGCCCTGACCAGTAGGCCATTCGTTAAAATAATAATAATAAAAATAATAATAATTTTAACCAAACATCTCAAAGATTTTGATGATAATTTGTAACTTCAACAGACATAGGAAATTTTCCCTAGATAAATAGTAGTAAATGTGACATTTTCCAAAGCTAGCTTGAGAATTACATGAACAATAAAGATATTTTCTGTTTACTTCTATCATGTATAGAAAAAAGTAGTCAGTTTGGCTATTCATCTGACCCATAAATGGGTCAGGCCAGGCCAGTTCCATGATTTCAATCTCTCCCATAAATCCTTGAAGTCTGTCAGTCAATTTTGACAGGGCCCTGAGAGGGTCATTCAGAGGCAACTGTGTTTTTCTTTCTTTCTTCCTTTCTGTTTACTTAAAGAGATTTTATTCTCCATGTGCACAAGGAAAAGAATTATTAATCATGGAAGAATAGGAGCCAACTCTTACATACCTGTAATACCCATGGCATCTAATGGGGTCTAATGGTTTCTATATTTAAAGATCAATCATCTAGTACTTTGGGGGCAGAGCATTAAGAGCCCCCAAAGTACTAGATGATTGATCTTTAAATATGCATATTTCATTTTTAAAAGAATTTTGAACCAGCTTTTCTTTATAAGTGTCTTACTAAAATACATGGACTTGTTTTCTCCAACATAGCAGAACTAACAATGATAACAGGAGAGAAGAATGAACATCTATCAAACATGTCCTACATGCTAAGCACTTTTTGAGGTGCTTTATAAGGAGTGTGGTATTCAACCTTCACAGTAAGCCTATGAGATAGGTAATATTACTATGCCCATTTTATCAGAATCTAGAGAAATATGTATTTATAGAAGCTTAGATCTGAAAGATAAATGTGTTAACAAACAAGTCGTCCTGTTTTCCACTTAGCTGTCATGCCACATTGGTGCCTCCCATGGATGAGATACCAAGACCAGACATGTAAGTCAGTTACCTAAGGGCTTCTACACCATGCCTTCTTTTAATTATAATTAAGAAAGAAAAGTAGCACCTTTTAG
Source organism: Myrmecophaga tridactyla (assembly GCA_004026745.1). NCBI lineage: Eukaryota > Metazoa > Chordata > Mammalia > Pilosa > Myrmecophagidae > Myrmecophaga > Myrmecophaga tridactyla. The sequence continues at coordinate 18,341 of PVIY010013168.1, forward strand.
AAATTCAAACACATAAAATGAGGCCTGCCACATCACCAGGAATAGAATTCTACATTCTGAGATTAGGGAGCACTCATACACACACGTACACATATGCATACGCACATACATATACACATATAGATACATAATCATACAGATACATACACATCAGGATACCTGATGACCAAGTTTTTGTCAATGGTCTGGAGCCACTTGATCTCAGCTCCTATGAAAGATCAGAAGAAAGAAAGCACATATTAAAATTTCATACGTCATAATTAATGACACTGCTCATAAAATTGCTTCTAATATCTCTGACTCTAGATAGACAGCTTACCTGCAGGGAGAATTTTCTTTGCAGCAATACATGGAAGATTAGTAATTTAGTGGGTCTGGGAAAGCTGAAACTTCCCTCTTATTTAGATGATTTAAAAATCAGTTTACTACTACAAGAAATTGAGAGCTTGCTATATATCTGCTGTCTAAATCAACTACCATAGTCCGAGGATTCAAAAATTTAAGGAAAACTTTTGATTTCCATCTGCCGTGGCTGTTTTCCAAATTCCAGGCACTCACATCTATATGTCATGCTTCCACACCTATGCCTTACACATCTTGTGCATAAGAAAAATCTGCTTCTTCTCCATCCTCTGCTGCATGCAGCACAGTGCAGGGAATAAAGTGTAACTTGATGTTTGGAGGATGAATTAGGCCTTCCTTTGACATACTCTGTCCTCTTGCTCCTTCTCTATTCCTTCCTTCTTTTCTATCCCCCCATCTCTACCATTTCACCTCAGAAAATTCTCCCAAGAATTGAGACAAGGAAAGCATGCCATTGTCTACTTCTGTCTCTCAGTGTTCTTTGGTCTCTCCTCCACTGTTGCAAGACATGACAGACATGGACAATTAGTTGGCTTGAGCGTGCTTCACAAATGCATATTGACTTTGATATTTATCTCTGGAATGTACAGTCAGAAAGACAAATCTAGCAGGGGGTAAAAAGGTCACATTTAAAAGATAAATAATAAGGCCTGTTGGCATTTTGGATTATATGCTCTGATTCTCTTCCATTAGAGAATGTTGATTGAGCATAGTATTTTATCTGGTATAGTTTTACATCCTTCACCGACTTTTTGATGGCAATGCAATGAAAATAATTAGTTGGGCAGAAAAAAGAGCCATTAAATTTGCTTTAAATAATCGACCCAAGTGACATACCGTACCAAAAATGTTGACATGTTTTCCCACGACCTTGTGGGAATAGGTTAAAGGGGAAGTTAGGGGAAGTGCTAAATACAAGGGTGAAGATATAATTCACACTTAGTTATTAACTTAACCAACATTGTCAATAGTGCATTTTCCCTTTGCCTTGAGGCTAGCTGGGGATGGTAAAATTATCTCCATTCCAATCAACTGGCATCTGCCATTCACCATGTGAATAATACCATGCTTAAATCTTAATAGAACAACCCATCTTTCGTAGACTTTGAGCAGTCACCACTTGGAAATTACATCTCAAGAAACCAGAATCAAATATGACACATCGACCTTAAGTGAGGAAGGGTCAATAGCCCATTAGCAGTTTCCCAGAGGATTTGTGTTATAAGTGACCTTCCCTTTCTGCTGCCACTCTTACCCAACTGCATCCAAGCTGCTTGGGGAAGAGACAACTAATCACTTGCATATACTAAATTTGCTGCAGGCCATTGTGTGATAAATTGTCCAATTTCACTAAGCAAGGTAGCTTGGAAAAAGAAAGAAAATTTGGTCTCACAGAACATGAAGCCATTGTGTGTTCAGATCTTCAGCTGTGGTCAGGACTAAAAATACCTGTATTTTCTCTCCAGTCTTACTGGATAGTATGGTGTATGGAGAGTGTGACTCTTATGATGATTTTTCCATACTATTTAGAAAACAGCTGCCAGGTGAGTCTCCTTGGCCAGAAGGACTTGACTTTTATAAAATTGATATAAATGTCATGTCATTGATTTAAGGGTTACATTTTAATAATTTTAATATTTGAAGAAACCAAACACAAAGATGAATCCCAAGTCTGAGGTCAATTTGGAGTCTACTGATAACCAGACAACTTGACAGCCTCACACCTTTCATTGGCATTAAAAATATAAATAGTTATTTGGGTTATAGCAATTTGGCATTGGAAATGATGACATGACAAATTCTACAGTCTGCTCTAAAGAGCTGGGGGTAGCATGGGAAAATTCTTGTGGTATTTTGGCTTATATAGGCGTGCAGCCCTCAAAGAGCATTTAATTTTATCTTTGCTAATTTTGCCCCAGCGTTTCTAGGAAGTAATGTTAAGGATACCAGTTTTCCTATTGGCCCATTCTGAAAGATGGTGAACACAGGTTTGGTGGATTAGAAAATGGGATGGTCATATATTTAGACTCCCCTATATGATCTTGGTCCTTGTTTGCTGTTCTATTCCACCTCAAATGTTACTTCCTTCATTTCCAGAGCAAGTCAGCAGGCCTTTGCTAAAGGCTATTCCTCACAAACCTGTTTACAAAGCCTGTGAATAGAGCTATACCAAAAAATGTCTTTGGGAAACTCTGTTAAATACACTGAGGTGTATTTTTGTAGACCTTCTCAGAGTCTTTAATTTACTAATGGACATTGTGACTAATCAAGAGGGATAGCCTGTATGCAGTATTTACCAAAATCATTTTTCCAAAGATTTCTTTTAACTTAGGAGGATTTTGTAGAACTCCAAAGTATTCCTTGGAGCATACTTTGCTATACATTTCACTTGGATGCAGTTCCTAGAAATGACCTGCATTGCTTACCATGGTCAGCCTGTTATATAAATACAATTAAGATCAGGTGGTAGTAGCAATGCAACAAAAGTAAAATTTCAGATTGAACTGCCACCATGGAGTAGTTTTGGGAAAATCCCAGGCACTGGACAGAAATTCAAGGCAGATAGGACATTATTGCTTCCTCCTGCCCTTGACCTCCCAGAGATTGCTAGCTTTCAGCAGCAACATGACATTAAGAGACTGCCTCAAATCTCTGAAAGTTGGGGATCATGACAGTTGTGGGATTTTCATTTTCTTCATGACAAAGATGCTCCTAGTAATATTGAGTGAGCACAGGGACACTCACCAAGAAAGAAATGTGGCCACAGGGGTATGCTGCTGAGATGGCACATCATCCAATAAAAGAGCATTTGTAGCCCCAGAAAGACCCCCCTCTCTAGGACCAACCAGGATCCTCGTTAATATGGTTAATTTGGGCATAGGAAAAATGCAATACTATAATTCCTTATAAGTTTTAGGCTAAGATGAGTAACATGGAGGGTCACATATTTTAAATGCTCAGTAGAACCTATTTTGCTATTTGTCTATTTTTTTAAAAAAAATTATTTTAACAGCTATCAGCTGCCCCCAGATCCTTTCTTCACATATTCCCAGTCTTTACCATCCCCTTTTCTGCCCCTGCATCCTCTAAATACAGTATCGATGAATTTGGGTTTTATATCTTCACATTAACAAGAATACAGGTTAATAACCCAGAAAAGTGTATTCTTGCAAATTGTAAGCTGATTTAAAAGAGAAAGAGAAACATTTGTTGATATGTTTTCTTCTTCAGGGAAAAAACTCAGGCGCTCTTATATGGAGAGAATTTTTTCAATGACTATCTTATTGAAAATAGAGCTATACATTAGCAAGTAAAAACAAATCATAAGTAAAATGTCTGAAAATACACATTTCTTTTCCAAATTAAGTAAAGTTCCATCAATGTGCAAGCATTATTTCAAAGTTGTGTTTACATGCTTTTAAACAGAAATGTCTGTATTTATGAATTTTATACCTAAATCAAATTATTAGGATATTGCTTATCTAGGTGGATATAAACATGTCTTCTTCAAAACTTCTTTATTTGCTGTGTAATAAAATGATGAATAAGTCCTTGAATTGCAATGAGCCTTTGGAGAATGGGATAAATACTATTTTCCCTAGTTTGCAGGTCAAGGAATACAACTTTTAGGTCTTCTTTGCCCCAAATCCAGGATTCTATCTATCAGTATATACTTCCACTTCAAAATGTCAAGTGTTTTTAAAGCCAGAAACATTTTGTGTATTCATCACTTCTCACTAAATCTAAGAACTGCCACAGAAATGCCTGGCTTTTAAAATTCCACAGTAAAATTAAATAAGCTCAAAAATAAGAAGAAAATAAGAATATTGAACATAGAAGGAGAAAAATGAACATAGCTTAGCTTTTTCAGCTGACAAGCCAATTTGTAGTCCTCTCTTTAAGCCAGAGTGTTCCTACAAAACTGTATGTTTCTAGTGGTTACACTGGAATCTCCAGCCTCAACAGGAGAACTGTTGAGCACTTCTTCCCAGTCTGAATGATGAGAGAAATATCAACCACCCTTCTCTCCAAACATCTGAGTTGGTTCCCAGGTCATCATGACAAATACCCATTAAGCCAAAGCTTCTCCACCTCATCAGAGATGGGAGATGGGAATGAAGTCAAGCAGCGAATTCATTTATAGAATCAAAATTAGCCTTCAGGTCTCTGACATCCAGACTAACAGTCCTGCTGAGGGCTCGTCCATCTGAAGACAATTCTTGCTGTCTCTATCCAAATGATCTTGAAGTGTTTTACACAGAAATCAGCCTTATACTGCTTAGGATATGGGTGGTGAGGAAGGCATAGAGAAATTGCCTCTCATCTCATAGCAAAGAAGTTATAGAGTGGGAACAGTACCCAAGACCTCCAGTGCAGGATAGTTATATTAGATGGAGGAGGCGCTAAGGCTTGTAAAAGTTTTAGAATGGTGGAACAATGTTTCAGGGGCAACAGCAGGTTCCAAAAGGAACTTCCATGTACAAATCATGGCATCCAAGTCTTACTGATGAAACCACAGCATCTTACAGAGACTAGCAAGAAAATTCCAGATGCCTGGATTGATTCTGAGAAATTAGCTTAAAAAGAAGGACCTTGTCAAAAGTAAATAACTCTTTCTGGAAGAAAGAACTTTCTGGATAGATTTAGAAAATTCATTAAAAAGTTGGCAATTTCCTGCAATTTCCAGAGTACCTTAAAAGGAAAGCAAGCAAGATTTTATTAAATCCACTGTGTAAGTAGTTTCTATTACCATAGCACCTAGCCAATTGTCATTATTCTTATTCTTATTACTATAGTTATTTAGAGATGGCAATTTATTTTCATAGAATTTCTTCCTACCATCCAATGAAGAAGGCTCTGGAGTCATGATCTTCTGAGCAGAAGAGAAGGTGAGGTTTGATGTATTCAGATGATTTCTCCTCAGAGTGAAAACTGAGTCCTTGACTGGGCTGGGGTAAACCACAGGCCCTTACTCAAATGAAGTATTTATACTTTTTAAAGATTTCAAATAATTTTTTTGCTTCTCTCCACAATATTCATTAATTCTAATCATATTATGGTCCCAATGTAGCTATTTTAGAATGAAATTAAAAGTCAGCTCAGCTTTGGAGGGTAAGAGTTATTGAAAGAGGTGTCTGGAGAGCCATTTAAAATTTTCAAGTTAAAAAAAGAGAGAGAGAGAATGTGTGTGTGAGAGAGCTGTTCGTTTCCTTTAAAAATTAAGAAATCAAATATAGAAATAGTCTAATTTACATTAATGATCTGCAATCTATGAAACAATTTTTAACCATTTTAAAGTGAAAGGCTGGTGATTATGTGGGTGAGTAGATGGCGATAATAACCATAAATCTTTAAGAGCTGTGGGTGTACTAGGTAATGGTATATGAAAAGGCTAGGCTCCTAGCCTGAGAACTTTCATAAGGAGAAGGCTAAGCCATCACTCTGAGTCCATGAGAGGGTGAAACTTAGTGTTTTCGCTTTCCTTAGCTTGAAAGCCTGGCCTTTTTTCTTCTTGGCATCCAAACCATCCCTGTGCATATCGTGTAAGAGATACAGACAGTCAGGTCCCCAAATGGGTGGTGACCTTTCTTAATTCCAGGAGGAGTAGGGCCAAAGGTGCTTCTGCAAATAAGAATGGGGGACATGCATATAAACCCATGTGGAGTTGCAACTACCCTAAGTGGCTTACAAAGGAGAATTCACCATTGGGATTACTGGAGATTCATAGTTTTTTCCTCAAAAATTGTATCACAAAATCATGGTGTGCTGTCCACTGCTGAAACTCTGTTCTTCTTCCTGCTAGGCCCAGTCCCTCCTAGAGAAACATTATTGTTTTGGGAGGGGAGGGGCTTGGGGAAATGAGCATGAAGGGTGGAGGTGTGGAAAGTGGAGGTGGAGAGGGTGATGTATCTGAACTAACCTGTGATTAGAACCGATCTTAGATCATATGCAGAGGAAAAGATAGGGTCCACCTGGAAGATTCTATCTACTAAAGAGCAGCAGAGCAGTCAGGAGATGTCCAAATTGCCCAGGAAAATGCTTTGAATGAAAGGCTTGATTGGAAATAAGGTCTACCTGCTCTGTTTCCCAGGCCTAGATCCAGTGTCATCATTGGAAAGATCACTGCATGGCAATCCACGTGTTAAGAACAATCAGCCACAAGCTGAATTTAAACATACTCAGTGACACTTTCAGATATACCACAAACAGGCTTTCAAGGAATTCCCCTCCTGTTGCTGGATTCAGAACATGTAAGTGCAAGAAAAGCATGTTTGGTTGTGCTACAATAAACAAAATGTTCCTTAATTTTAATATTTCAACTGTAACACCAAGTCTCTTAAGATAAATAGTTAATGATAATTATGTGTGAAATATTTTAAGGGGGGCCTGTTGCATGGATTTGGTTTTCTCTGACAGGTCTATGTTATGGAAAGAATTTCAAATTCCAATCTCATTTTTAAAGGTAAAAATGTATTTTTTTAAGGTCTGAGGAGAATTGGCTCTAGCAATGCCATTATGCATTATACATATTAGAGAAGGGGGCATGACATGTATTCAGAGAGTTTTAAAGGGAATTAGAATGCTACAAATGATTCCCTTTTTTGAACCCTAAAAAATCCCACTTTGATATAGCACCAGTGGAATTGTTAATAAAAACTTCTGTGCACATTGTATATAAACAGCATAGCCCCAGTCTGTATCAACTTTATGCTCCAATAAACAAGACAATAATGACAAATTATCAAAGCGGGCCTCAGATGTGACCCTCGATTGGGAGAGCAGCAATTTAATGAAGACAAAAGCTAGGTGAAAGCTGCTAATATCATTTACTGATAAACAGATTTTCTCGAGAGGCTCCTAGCTGAATCCCCTAAGGACCCATAAACCTGCATAATTCCATTTAAAATATTGTGCAATTCACTAAATTAGTCTTTGAACATCCTTACTATCCAATTACGAAGCCCCAGCATGGACAGAATAATGAAATTTTTCAAACTGTGGAATGCATGTGGTCTTAACAAACTTATGACAAACACCAAAATTAGCTTTCAATTTTGAGGCCAGTACAGCTCCCTTTAATACCTCAAGTCACAGTGGCAACAATAAAACACTATTGTAGGGCTAAGCAGAACAGAAGAAAAATAAATCTTGACTTACTCAGAATTCTGAACACGGTCTTCCTTTAGGAAAAAAAATCATAAGAAGTTGAATGATGTTTTTGCATTTGCAAGCTATTTGGTCGCTTAAAACCTAGTAAAAGCTTTACTGAATAAAGGGTACAAAATACCTCCTGGACAGTTCTATCTTCCAGGCAGGCAGGAAAAGGCGAGAGTTTGAGGAAGTAAAATTTATTTCTGTTCAAGCATTGCAAGCTGCATTATTAAAGTCATTTGTCATGGTTTGAATATTTCTGCCTGATTCACCATTAAATTGGCCTTCTAATTACCAACTTTGTCATGAGAAGTGGTCTGGCTGATTCATTCACCAGAAGACTTCAATTCTTTAATCATAGCTTGCTTTCATGTATATACAAAAAAACAATAACAACATACATTTTTCTCCTTAAGCCTTAGAATAAATGATGACATAATTATGCCTAAATTATCATAAAGCCATACATTTTTTAAATGTTGATGAGTATTTAGAATGTGCCATCTTGAGTTATTTCATTTTCATGGTGGAACTTGATAACATTAACCTACTTTCTGGTTAGATAACAGTTTAGCTGTTGACCCATATGATCCCTTGTGGTGGTTCTAGAACCAACAGGTACCAACTGTAGCCTTAATGGACCAGGAGAGATATTTCTCCTTCTTACATTTTCAAGCTTCACTGTACTATCTCTATCTACAGAAAAAGAACTGGAATCCATGGCTTCTCTGAGAAGCCTGTTTAGGTTATTGACAAGTTGTTTACTGTTCGTCCATATTTTAAGGTGGCCAGGTATAGGGAGGTGTGGTCTTCAAATAGGTACAGAAGCTTTCTTTCTATATTCATTTCTGTTGGTTATGATACTGGTATAACATGCACTTATATTTTAAACCATGTAATATAGCTTTCTCCAATGTTTGGGGAAAAGGAGACTAATTTACTAACATTGTTAAAAGACCTCTGTGGTAGTTAGGGTCAGGTGTCAACCTGGTCAGGTGATGGTGCCTAGTTCTGGTGCTTGAGCCATTAGCATGTGAAAGTCATCTATGGCTGATTACATCTGCAGCTGGCTAAGGGGAGTGCTTTTTGCAGTGAGTGATGTTTAATTTAATTAGCCAGAGGCTTAAAAGAGAGAGGTCAGACTAGAGCTCAACACAGCACAGCCCAAGCAGCTCAGCCCAGACATTTGGAGATGCAGAAAGGAATTGACCTGAGGAAAGCCGTTGGAACCCAGAAGCCAGGAGAGAAGGCCAGCAGACATTGCCCTGTGCCTTCCCATGTAACGGAGAATCTCAGATAAAACTTAGCTGCCTTTCCTCTGAAGAACTATAAGTTTTTTACTAAATAAATCACCTTTTATTAAAAGCCAATTCATCTCTGGTGTGTTGCATTCTGGCAGCTTTAGCAGACTAAAACAACCTCCCACAAAGTCTTAATAATACAACAATATTTGGGAAACATCCATATAATAAAACAGAGGCCAGCAAGAATGTTTTCACCCTAAGCACACTAAATTGGGAGGTTTTTTTTACATTTTCCAAATAAGGAAACTAAAACATAGAAGGGTTTTGTAAGTTGCTTCAAGGTCACACAGTGATGTAACAGGCAGAAGCATAATTCGAATCACTGGCAATGAGACCTTTGGAACCCATGAATATAATCATCTCCCTGTGTACATGGAAAGCAGTTGGCACAGTACCCAGTAGGAGTATGGACATCAAATCTTTGAGCTTAATTTTTGCTAATTTTTATGCTCTAAGCCATCTTAAAAAAAAACGTGTGCACTTGAAGTATTTTCATTTTTAGGCTCCAAAGAAAGAAACCCACATTCTAGGCCCTATAAATGCAACTGACACTAAATCTGAAGAAACTGAAGATTACATCATTGGGATTGATATATTGGCATCTTATGATCATCACCCTTATAGATGCCTTCTATTATGAAAGCATTGTCTTCTATAAATAGCAAAAATGAGTAAAATATCTAAATGAAGTTTGAGTGTTGAAAGCTTATTTTTATCTATTTGGAACTTTACTTGGAGGTAAAATTAGCATCTGCTAATGAGAGATTGACTAATAGTGTAATTATCCATAGCTTCAAGATAACTGTGCATCTTTTCTGTTCCATTATTCATATAGTATATAAATTAATCCACTAATTTCATTATGTTTTTTGACACTGAACCAAAATGGGGAAATTTGGTTAAGAATATCGAATGTCATAAAATATGAAATTAGATAATACTCACCTTTTAAAAATAACTGGGATACCTTGAGAATGAAAGCATTGATATTAATAATTACGCCAGCATAACAGGGCTAAACTAACACTGTTCCAAACAAACCAGGACATCTTTTCACACTACTGTTAGATTATTTCTATTCTGAATCTCTCTTTCTTGACTCATTCTCTCCTTTTTCCCAATTAGAACCTGCAGTCAGTTCCTAAGAAAGGGTTGATGGGAGGTAAAATTTTTGGAGTTCTGGTATGTCTAAATAGATATTTACTTTGCCCTCAGACTCAATTTTGATAATATAAAATATTTGGTTTAAAGTAGTTTGCCTTAGAATTTTGAAAGCAATTCTTCCTTTTCTTCTGATTCCTGTTCTCACTTTTGAGAAATCCAGTGCCACTCTGATTCTCTCATTTATATGTGATCTGTCATTTTGTCTTTTTTTCCCCTTTCTTTCTTGAAGTGTTTAAAATTTTGTGTTTAACTTTGATGTTCTGAAAATTCATGAGGTGCCTTAGTTGTGCCTTAGCTGGGTCTTTGTTTCTTATTTATTGGGTTGGGAACTTGTAATATCTATATAATCTGGAAGCAAATGCCCTTCAGTTCTGAATGTAATCTTTTGTTATTTTTTAGAAAATTTCCTTCCCCCATTCTCTTTAGATCGCCTGTTAGTAAAACATTGTATCTTCAGAATTGACTAATTTTTTAAATTTTTCTATTTTTTTGTCCTTTTGATGTATTCTCTGGGAAATTTTCTCATCTTTATTTTTCAACCTTTTATTGAATTGTTATTCAATTTATTTTATTTTTTATTTACAATAGCTCTTTCTCATTCTCTGATCATGCCATTTCACAGCCTCTTGTTCTTGTTTTATGAACATAATATATTTTCTTGTCTCTCTAGGGATATTAGTATTAAGTTTCTTCTGCTCTCTCCATTGTCTCTGTTTTCTTTAAGTTCCTTTGTTTGTTTGTATGATTACTCACCTGTTATCATTGTTTGCTACCTGTTAATGTTTATGAATGAGACACTAAAAAGCAGATTGGAGGCCCCATATGTGTTCATGGAACTTGTCTAATGAAGGGTTTCACTGTGGGCTGAACTTTTCAATGGGAGATCTCTAAATATCAATACACAGGAGTATTTTCTACCTGTCAGTTCATTTTTCTCAGGAAGATTCCTTCAATTTCCTGCTTGTAGACTGGTGGCAGGCATTCTAGGAACTTGCTTCCTCTCAATCAAGCCCCTCTGTTTTCAGCCCTACACCTTGACCCTCACCACTTTTGTGCCTGCTGTGCCTAAGCCTGGAAACTTTCTCCCATTTACTCTAAGAAAATAGAATTCTAGTTTCCTCGGGAGATAGAAGTGGAGGAGTCAATCACTGTACATAGATGTTTAGCTCATCCATATCATTTTGGTTTTGCACCTGACCCCCATCAGGTAACTGATGTCTCCAAGTGCAAAGTCTCTCAGGGATTTGTGGGACAAATTGGTGTACTGTATTTCTGCCCTTCCTCTGTAATTCTTTCTACTCTGCCAAATCCGTTACTACCCTTCCATCTACTTTCCATCTTTCAAAACTCTGTTGAAAACTCTCTTCACATTTTTAAAATTTTCAATCTCAGTGGAACCCCATATATTTTTTAAATAGTTCTTGGTCTGGCTACAAAATCCAACTGATAAACAATGCAATGGGATGGGTAACAGTTGATGCCCAAGTTGCAGCAGTTATTTCAGAGGCTTCTGAAAATCCAGAGATCCAGCAAAAATCCAGATCAGAGGTCTGCAGCCGAAAAATACCTCTCCCTTCACAAGTTACCTGCATAAGTATCAAAGCAGGTGGCCCCCAGCAATTAGAGAGTTGGTCATCTTGAATCAGAAAAAGCATTAGAAAAGTAGTGGTAAGTTTGAAGAGAAAAAAAAAATCAAGTAAAATAAAGACCTGCACTGTTGGCAGTTGACATTTAAAAAAAATTAAATGATGAGCTTGGGGTTTTAATATCACTGCTTTATCAGACCCTCTGAATCTTTTTATCATACCTAAAGAATTGTTCATTCATCTTCCAGGAATACATTAGAGCTGGAGAGTTTTCCCATAGGCAAAAGCATTATACATATTTGCAAATGTCTTACATAATGATGTGAATACTATGCATAGGGATGTTTTGATGCAAGGTGGAAACAATGCAGCCATTTCCATTCTGTTTTATTAGATATCATGCTCCCAAGGAAAGGGAGTTATCTTTGTTGTTTATGCTTTTTTTAAACCTTAAAAAGACTGGTATTTAGAATTCATGGTACTGGCTGTAGATAGAGAAACTGATTTTTATCTGATGGAAAATGGGTGTTTGTGAATGCAGAATATTTCATCTCATACTCCTATTTCTACTCATTATTTCCAAAACTTTATTTAAAATATCTGCTTATTCAGGAAATAAAACCATTTTTTAATTGGATTTCAAGAGTGTTTTCAATATTTTACAGAGAGAAAATAAAACTAAGTCTCAACTGCAGGTACAAAATAAAAGGTCTTTGATTTAGCCTGTTATTGTCAATTCAGGTTTAAAGATTTTATATTTGTAGCAGAAGCTTAAATCCAGTGACTTGCATTAGCCCTAGTCGTCAAACGTAAATCAATTTAAAAAAATTCTCAACCATTTAGTGCCTGCTTTGCATCTACATAGGAATCCTCCTTTCATTTTACCCTAGTTCCTGGCAGCTTATTATGGCCATTGTTTAATTTGTGCTCTGTTTTTACAAATGACACTTGTACAGGCCTCTTGGGGCTGGCTGATAGTAGCCAGACTCCTCTCTTTCTCTGTGTCAATTCTTTTGTGAACCTTTATAATTAGCCACTTAACAAATTGAGGGAAATGAACCTGCAGCTGCAAAGTGTATCCTGAAGTTAAGTCAACCATGTGACAGGCAAAACCGATACATGGAAATCTCCTTAACTCAATTGTTGAATTGCCTCAAGGGTTAAGAGGCATTCTGCCAGGAATAGCCTAAAAGAGAAGGCTTAGAAGTGATGTTTTTGATGGTTCACTATCCAAATGCCTGTTAGCCTTTCCAAGAAGCAGTACACACTGGAAAAAGAATATGTTTCAAAGCACTCTGGCTACTTCTTTTTCAAATCTTTTGTTTTACGGGAGAAAAATATCAAAAATCTAATTTGAAAGAAACAAGGTCTCCAAACCCCAAATTTATAGATTATATAAACTGTAAAGAAACATAGCTCAGATTTTCTGGGCTAATGTTCCTGAAAGATAAATGAACAATTCTTTAGGTATGTAAATAAGTCCAGGCCTATTAGAATATTAAGTCTAGGAAATGACATCACATATAATAAGATATTAATGAATTTGTTTTCAGAATCTATAAAAGGGACCCTAAAGAGCAGGGTGCTATCATTACAAACTCTTCTCTTTTTATTACTAATTAGACTTCTAAATGTGAGTGTAAATGTACCTCAGAGAGTATGTATTAAAAAGTTGCATATGCATAAGATATCATTTCAAATTCATTTTCTAACAAAACCTTCAACTTTGATATTTTCTGGTGTTCCCACTTAAACCACATTAACATAGTCTTTTGTATTTAATTTCTAAATTCCATTCAGATAATCCTATCATGCTATTTATTTCTGGGAACTTAATCCCAGTTCAATTGTTAACAGTCAAATATTATCAATTTAATATATCTTATTATTCTTCAGTGATTCTTTTTCAAGTTATACTGAATTTTCTCTATTTATAATGAACCTTGTCTGGTTCAGTGGCATATCCAAATCTATCATCCATCCATCTATCTATCTATCTATCCAATTACTTTACACAGAGATGGTGAGACATAAATGGAGTTATATTCAATGAAGGTTTAGAATATTATAATATTAGAAGGTAAAAAATTGTCAGATATTGTAATATACTGAGATACCAGAATCCTTCATATCTAAAGAGTAATAAAATGGGACACGGTAACACTTCTGTGGTGGTCAGGGACAAAAAAAGACAGGTTTCACTTCACATAAACCCAAATAAAAATATATTTTTTTTATTTATAATATATAGCTCAAATATAAGGTTATTGGTTTCAGAGACCATTAAATTTGCTAGTTTATTGACATTATGCATTTATGGCTGTGTCTGTACAAGGTCTGTTAGCTCATCCGTGCCTTTCTTTCTCTGACTCAGGTAGCAGTAAGAGCTAATTTCACTGATATTGTGATAGGCACTGCTCTAGGCACCTTATATATATTAACTCTTACAATCCTCATTGCAAATCTATGAGACAGTACTTGTACCACCCACTCTGTAGATTAGGAAACAGACCAGTGAGGAGAATACCACATGGCCGAACTTACTCATGAATCTGTCTTTTGGCTCCAGTTTGTGCTCTTGCCCGTCAGACTATAGTGCTTTGCTTCTCTGCCTTAACAGTTGTTTAGTTCTGTTGGCTAAATTGACTAACTTTGTGGTATCACCTTAGTTCAAGAAACCCACCTACTTGCCCCCACCACCAATACTTCATGGTTAGAAGTATTTTGACTTCTAGAAACTTTCTTTCCTACATTTCTGATGGACTGGGATGTTATTGTTCAATGCTGAAGCCAGCTAGTATTAAAGTGACCATGTAGTTTACTATGTCAATGGAACACTTTGAAGAGGGAAAGGATATGCTGTTAATAATTACACACCAGGACCAAGACAACTGGCAAAAACCAGGACTGTCCCAGGCAAACCCGGGCATATAGTCACCCTAGCTGGTTGGTTATTGGTAAAAGACCTCACAATTTGGAAGTTCAAATTCCTTATGGTGCAGACAGGGGAACATCAAGTCATCTCTGCCTTCTGCTGTCCTTACAAAATAAAAGTTAAGAGTATACACAGAAGGAGTCACCATATTAACCTACTTCTTAACTTGGAACCATATTTTAAAATCAGTTGAACAGTCTTAAGTAAGTCTGCCTTTTAGGAATTGCCAAAATGAGCCAGGACTTTGACTACCCTTAAAGCCAGTCTTTAGCCAACCAGGTAACCAGTGGGAAAACAGCAAATGACCTTTACAAGGTGAGGAATTCAGTAGGGATTTGTTCTTCAGTCAGTTGATGCCCTCTGCTGTCTCCTCATTACCACCACCGTCAGCCACCCCTTACCTGTCAGAGCCTTCGTCATGTGCCTTAGTTCATTAATGTCATCGTCATTACTAGGTGACAAGGAATTCTAAGCATTCCTCCAACCCATTGGAACCACTTATGGCTTAGCACACTACACAGTACATGGTAGGTGCTTAATGCAGATTGCTGCATGAACAAATGAATGAATAAATAAATGGAAAATAAATAATAAATGTATTAATAATAAATAAGTAAATAAATAGAGGGCTGACCATGGGGAAAAGACTATTGCCTCCTTGGTATTTTTAGTAGCAGCAACACACTAAACTACTAATGTGATTACCAGTAGTGTTTTCACAGCCCTTCACGTTTTAGGGAATAGGTTATAAAATATACTAACTGAAAGTCAAGTTGCCTATAAAAAAAATAGAAAATCTGCAATTTTATGCCTGGGTGGCCTATTACCAAAGATTGATTATTGGGATATGGCTGCTAAGACACCTATAATTTGATGATAATGTTCCTCATGGTCAACATGTTGTCCCAACTTTGCTAGTTTGAATAAAGAAAAGTGCAATTCCACAAACATGTGAGCCTGGCTAGGGTGTTTCTACTGCTGAACTCTTGTTGGATGCCCCCCTTCTTCGAATGCCCTTAGCCCCACTCCATCCATCCAAGACCTGCTTTTCCTTGGGGGTCTGACTGTGGTTTAACTTCTTTTGTGATGGTTTTTCAGCCACCACAATCTATGGTGAATCCTCACCCTATTGAATCCTGTAGCATAAACTTGTCTTTTCCATTCTAAATGACACAATAGGTGCTCCTTGAATTGGTAGGCACACATTTATTTACATAACAAATAAATTTTATATGAGTATTTTTTTTTCAGAGCAGGTTTGTATGCCTTTATTGTCACTGTTTGCTGATAAATATTTATTTGTGTTCCAGAATTAATTCTCAGTCTTGCCTTCATTGTAACATACCATTAAGCCATTAAGTGGCAAAATTTGGGTGGAGAAGAGCATTAACCTTCATCCCCACCTCTAACAATTAGAAACTATGTGTATCTACTCAAAAGAAACTAATAATCATGAATGCTCAAATAGCTTCTATCAGTAAGCAAGAATATTAATAAAAAGTGTGGGGACTTAAGTGTTGAAATAATCTTAATAATACTCAGTGATTGCTTTATGTTCTAGTTTGCTAGCTGCCGGAATGCAATAAACCAGAAACGGAATGACTTTTAAAAGGGGGAATTTAATAATTTTCTAGTTTACAGTTCTAAGGCCGAGAAAATGTCCCAATTAAAACAAGTCTATAGAAATGTCCAATCAAAGGCATCCAGGGAAAGATACCTTGGTTCAAGAAGGCTGATGAAGTTCAGGGTTTCTCTCTCAATTGGAAGGGCACATGTGAACACAGAGTTTCTCTCTCACCTGGAAAGGCACATGGTGAACGTGGTCAGGGTTCCTCTCTCATCTGGAAGGGCACATGGTGAGCACATCATCTGCTAGCTTCTTCTCCTGGCTCCCTGCTTCATGAAGCTTCCCGAGAGGTGTCTTCATTTTTCATCTCCAAAGGTCGCTGGCTGGTGAACTCTGCTTCTCGTGGCTATGTCGTTCTGCTCTGCTCTCTCTGAATCTCTTCATGCTCCAAAATGTTTCCTCTTTTATAGGACTCCAGAAACTTATCAAGACCCACCCAAATGGATGGAAACAGCTAATTCAGTTAATTCAGTTTAAGTCCTTAATTCAGTTTAAGGTCCACTTTTGATTAAATCTCATCTCTGGGGAGATGATCTAATTACAGTTTCAAACATACAATACTGAATAGGGATTAGAAGAAACAGCTGCCTTTTCAAACCAGCACACTTTATTTATGTGTGAGTGATGTATTTATATAATTTTTCTTCACTAAAGGGTGGCAGGACATATGCATAAATAATATATATTTACAGCATTTTTGTACAAATCAAAAGATACAATTGTGCAAAGAGTCCAAGACAGCATTTGTGCTGTTAACCAGAATGATAGAGGCCACAGGTGATAAAGGAATTCAGAAGGGGATGGATCACTATTAATTTTAAAGTTCTTCCATACTGCTAAAGAAAACCCCTAAGGTTCTAACAACTTTTTTCAAATACACACTAAAGATATGAGAATGTGTTATTTTATGCTGACTATAGCGCACTAAACACAGCCCTAGTATTTTAAAGGAGTAAAAACATCCCCCTCTGCCTATACCAGGCCTCAAGTGAAACTAATCTGCTGGGTTTTTTTCTTGCTTCTCCAACCCTGCTAAATGAGAAAGAACAGAAGGATTAACTGAGGCACAAGGATGCTTGTTACTTTTACAATGTTCACTCAAGTAGGCTTCCTGATTCCTAGCACAGTGTTTCCTTCTTTGACATGCTGCATCATGAGTTTAATTTTTTTGCGTGAGGTGCATGGAGAATATTAGCAGGAGGATGAGCCTCCGTGTTTGCCTTTGTTGGTCCCCTGTGTGATGTCGTCTGTATGATGATTGTCCGTGATTGGTGATAGCAGAGCTTCATTTACAGGTACAAATCATTTGATGATATTCAATGTTATTTCAGTCCTTCCGGTGTCATCTCCACAACGCTGTCCACATATAGGTACGCAATAAACATTTGCTGCAGCCATGAATGAAGAACTCATATTCAGAAGAAAAACCTTTATCTTTATCCAAATAACTTCCTTTTCTGAATGATGTTGCAGGGTGCAGCCAGGAAAAGTGTTCGGCCTGACCATAGCATGATGGGGTCTTTTGTGTTGGTAAATATGGCACTTGGGGGTACAGAGCAAATAAATACAAAGAGTAATGTATCCAAGGGATCACATTTCCGTGGGGAAAAAACGGATGTAAGAATGTGTTACATCTTTTAAAACCATTATACCTATTTAGCGATTTCATAAATTCTTTCGTCAATTTTATATATCTCAGTCTTCCTCATGACAAGTTGAGATTCTAAGAATATTGTTCTTAACTACATGATCATGATGAATAGAAATAAATTAGACATATTACTCTGTGCAGTAGGCAGTATCGACCTATTCTAAAATGCATCATCGGAACAATTTTAAAACAAAAGAATCAAAAGAATTGATTGGTGGCTGTGGGAATGTTGCTTCCACAAATATCTGAGTGTATTTTCAACTCCCTGTATGCAGTAAGAGAACCTAATTGAAGTTAACGCAAACATGATTTTCGATGCAACAAAAACAAAAAGAAAAATATTACAAAGGGCAAATTTTAAAGCTACATCATTCTGATATTTCATTCAAATTAAAAAGTTCTTATTCATTTTCAAATAAAATATTATTTGCCATCTTTAAAAGTATTTGTAGAGTAGTTTATTTCTCACCTTGAGAAAAATCTATTTCAGAGCTTTTTTCCCACATGAGTTTTGAAGAGCAATAAAAATGTATCAGAATATTTACAAATTACACAAGCCTGTATAAGAACAACCACTTAAATTCTAGGTTTCTCATTAAATATGCTAAATAAATGAATGTGTATGATTTCTACTGCTTTTTTTCAATTACCATACCCTGGACATATTATGGTATCTATATTTTCATTTCCTTATGATTTCCAAATCATTCCTGCTAAAAGTGTCACAAAGAGCAAGTACATGATCCATCTTTTCATTCAGCTGAAGCCAACTGGAGGGAAAAAATCAAGACACGTCCACTTTGAGAAATGAAATGAAGCTTCACAGGAATTGCATCTAGCATTCAGGAAAATTCTCTGATGAAAATTTGCTGATTAGTGTTATGGATGCCTTGCCCCCTGTATTGTTTCCACGGTTGAGAGATACTCATCTTTCTTAAGCACATTTGGTGGCCCACTGAGCACAGAGCCACACAATTCACAAACCAGTCCATTAGCTGATCTCTTAAAGCTCTGTGCATGCTAATGGAAATCATCCAAACTATTCTTTCCCACCCTTTACTTAACAAGAACAATAAATAAATATTTAAAGTAGCTGCAAATATATTAAATGGAAATAAATAGCTGTCCTTTGTAACAAGAGTACATAGGTTAATTAAGGAGAAGTTGCCTTTGTGTTGGAACAAGGCTCCCTGACCTTTTTAGGGCAGGAGCTATTAATGGCCAATTGAGCATTATAAGATAATTATGAAGGACCACTCTGCTTTCTGTTTGTTAACCAAGTGCTGCCCACAATTTGCCTAAACCTATAAACTATCATCTGTGATCCTCAGCATAACAAGTGACAAACATCTCATTGGAGACTTGGGAAAACAAGAGACATGATAGCATTTAAGAAGCCAGATGGATATTTTAGATGTCAACTTTGAAGACCTCTTTTTCAATAGAGCATTAAACGGAAACATATTTGATACTCTGTGAAAGGGAACTCCATGGCATTTTTTAAAGGGAAATTATGGGCATATTGAATAATTGAAGCAGTGCAAATTTGAACAGCTTTTGGTTCTAAAATTTTGGAGTGTTTAGCAAAGCTATCAGACTATAGACACCTAACTCATCTTCTGTAGCACCATTGAATCCCTTTTCCTACCATTTTAATACCAACCCACATCTGAGGAGGGGGTATGGAGAACACAGTGGAAGTTCCTTCTTAGTATGAGGATGAAAAGTCTTAACCAAATGCAGCACTTTCTCCAGGGCATGAGGTACTAATTAGTTCTGCAAAAAAGAGTTTATTAATGAAAATGATATATCAGCATAAAAAGTAATTTTAGACCAAGAGCTCTCCTAGAGCAAACTAACTGCTCTAGAAGTTTTGAGGATGTAACATTTAAAATGCCTCTGTAAGCATAGAAATAGTTCCAGGAGCTATAAACCTTACAAAGGCACCATTGAGTTAGTTCAATTAATTGTCTGGTTGGGAGAATCTCCAAAACTTGAAGAAGCTCTTGTTTTTATAGTTAAGCATCTTCTGGGCATTTAGTTGCCTACATTAAACAATGTTGTCTAACTGGTTTGCATAATTGGAAGCGCTAAAAGGCTATTCTATAACATTAAAAAATACAATTATAAATGTATGAGTTTCTCTCAGTTAGAAGGCATTTTTTTTTCCCAGTGCCAAAATAACAGCATTTACAAATGTTTTCATGTAGCGTGAGAAGCTACTGCTCAGGGTATATTAATGTAGTATTAGGTCAACAGCTCTCTTGAAAGAACAAAATCAACCCAGGGCCAAACAGGCCTAATTAAGAACTCCAGAATAAGAAAAGATTTTGACCAATTCGACCCCCACTTCATCAGGTTTCTCTATATCTTTGCCACTCTTCTCTGGATTTTTTTTTTATGAATTATTTAAGCATGGCCATTTCACATCTACAATTAGTTCTCAAAGAATCAGCAACAGGAGAAAATAATCACAAGTTAAACAGCTTGAGAACAGCTCTAGTTTTGGCAAAACATAAAAGGCCTTGTCCCTCCTATCAGAGCCTGTCCTTCGGTGGTGGCTTCCCAAATCCCTTTTTGTTTTAAGTCCCTTAGAGTCAGTCTACAACAATACAAGCCCCAATTTCCAACAGGGAGGACATGAAAATATCAGAGAGTAGCTTTTCTAGGTTACCTACCTATGTTTCTTTTATGTCAGTGAATGGGAATTAATGATCATAATTTCAATAGGAGAAAAATATAGTTTGTGACAAATGGGAAATTTGTCATTATCACTAAGAAGTAACAACCCATTGAAAAATAGAAATAACACTGCTAACCACTTGCAAAAATGGAAGGTCTAAAGAAATGTTTTACCTAAGTTATCCTTCCTACGACTGCACAAAGCACTCAGTATTCCTCTGACAGGATATGGTCTCCAAAGATCACAGTATTTTAACACCTTTTCCCTTATCACAGAAGGATTCAACTGGAACAGACAGTAAGAGATCATCAAATTCATCCTTCTGTCCTCAGGTATGGCTATACCTGGCTGAATCTTGTTATATTGCAATATAATATAATATAATATAATATAATATAATATAATATAATATAATATAATATAATATAAAGCATTGCCACTACCAAACCAAAACCTTTTCCAGGGTAGGAGGAGAGATACAGTCATTTTTCCCCCTTTAAAGAGCAAAGTAATTTTATTAAGTCTAAACATACACACACACATACACAATAGGCAAGTATATATATATAACCTATATTCTCATCAGCCACATATATAAATAGAATATATATAAAATTATTAATCAGTTAGGCCCAGTCATTTTTTTATTCCCAGAGGTTGGTATGGAACAGGTTCCAAAAATATCTGTACAGGAAAATAATAAATTCCTCAAATTGTGAAACATATCTTCTCTTAAAAAGGCATTGAGAAAAAAAAGACTAAAGTTTGTTCACCAATCCTTTCTGTCCATTTTGATATTTCACAATAGTCTCTCTGAGAGTATTCTTTATAGCTAAACAAGCAAATTTCTACTTCATTGTTATCAGCTTGATGGAAGATTTAACTTGAAAATCAGTTTTTCTGAAATATACGTGGACTCAATAGTGCTACTCATATTTGAAAGTCTGGAAAAAGTCTTTAATTACTGAAATTAGCTATAGGTTGAAAGTTGTTGACATACATGACTAGGAAGAGTTCTATTTGATATGACACTAAATTACTTAAGATTTAATTGGCATTTATTTAAGTTCCTCAGAAAAAGAGTATTACTAAAACTCTGATGACAATATTACAAAATAAGTTTTGTCATCCCTAATTGACAAATACAGAAGTCAAAGTTCAGAGGAGCTAGACAACTTACCCAAGGTCACACAGAGAGTAAAGAGAGAAGAGGAAGAGCCAGGGTTCTGACTCGATGCCACATACCCATTGACTGGTCATAGACCTGGACCACTGCAACCAGTTTCTTTGTGAAAATTCTTCCCTAATTTAGAGGCACAGAGCTACATAAAATTAGTAATCATGACTAAGTGAACTAGAATATAGGAAGGATGGTGGCTCACATCATCTCATCTTTAGTATGGCAGAAAACTCATAACACACATGCCAGGATCACCTAAGCATACTACTGATATGAGCAACATGTCAGGACACTGCGTTTGCCATGATGAGGATTCAACAAGACTCCTTCCTCAGCGCCTCAGGAATGACCTGCTCCCCTTGGGAAGGAAGTGAGTTCTTTCTCTCACCACCATGGAGCCAGTGTATGAGGCATTGTCACTCATACAAGGAGTGACAATTTCATGAATACTAATCATAACTTAATGATGATGATTATTTTATTAATTGACAATAAAGGTAAAAATCTAACATGCTAGCAGGAGCTCTCTGAAAGCATTTGCTAGGAAGTCTGAAATTTTAAACAAAATTTCAAGAAGACCAGGGGGACTCCCATCAGTGTATGTTGATTAAAGGAAAAGCAGCAGCTTCTGGTCTGCATCAGTCACAGGAAGTCAGTGTGCTCACCTTTTCTGCAGGCTTTAGATCTCTCTTGTTTTTTAAACCAGACAACCAGAGGAGGAAGTGCTCTTTCCACATTCTCTGGGATTCTCAGATTAAACATGCTTATGATTATTGGACTTTCTCAACATCTTTAAGTGCAAAAACTGAGCCAGAAATGAGAGTAAACATGGTAAAGACAGATCTAGATCTCCTGTCCCTCTGTTCCCTCGGTCCCAATTTCTCTCAGAGTAAAAGCCAAAGTTTTTACATGATTTCCACCCGCTACTGCCTGGCCTCCCTGGGCTCATCTTCTGCTCCCTCCCGACAAATGATATAATATACTGGCTCATCTCTCTGTTGGGGCTGCTCTTCACCCATTATCTAAATGACTCCCTACCTCCTCTCCTTCCAGCCTTCACTCAGCTTTCTCACTGAGGGTCATGGTGGCAAGTCTATATATGCAACATAATCTTTGATTTAATTCATTCCAAGATTCACTACCCCTAAGTTCCAATCAAGCCTTTTGTTTACTCTTACTCCTTATGTCATGGTCAGATTCATGTGTCAACTTGGCCAGGTGGTGGTGCCCATTTGTCTGGTTGGGCAAGTGCTGACATGTCTGTTGCTATGAGGACATTTCATAGAATTAAATCATGATCATGTCAGCTGCATTCACAGCTGATTCCATGTATAATCAGCCAAGGGGGTGTCTTCTGCAATGTGACATTTAACCTAATTATTGGGAGGCTTTTAAGAAGGTTTCAGAAGAAATGGTCTCTCTTCCTGCTTCAGCTGGCAAGCCTCTCCTGTGGAGTTCATCCAGACCATTCATTGGAGTCGTTAGCTTGACAGCCAGCCCTATGGATTTTGGGCGGTTATGTGAGACACTTTTATAAATTTTATATCTACAGATATTTCCTACCGATTCTGTTTCTCTAGAGAACCTTAGCTAATACAGCTTGGTACTGAGAGTGGGGTGGCTTTTAAGAAACAGAATCTTAAAAATGGGTTTTTACGATTGGTTGTCTACTCTGATTGGACTCAAAGGCACTAAGGACTCTGATTCCCATAATCAGAATGACACTGCCAATCCATGGGGTGAGTTGGCAAAAGAGATAGTCAAAATATCACCATTCGATTCTTCTAATGCTTCGCTCATACGAAACCAGGCTCTGGGGGGAAATGTTTTTGACACCTTTATGGAATTTTGTGGGAATATAAGGTATAGAGATGTTGGCTGGTTGTTGTTAGATACACTGTATACATTAATGAGTGAAAGGGATGGGTTTAAGGCTTCAAATGAGAAGTTTATGTGCCATCTGATACATGTAAATGTTTCTATGAGTGTGCTGGAGGAAAATCTTATTTCCTGTTAGCCTTAAACTTGAGATCTCCAAAAATCAGACTCAGAATCTTATTTTTAAGAGTTGCAACTTTACATCATAAACTGAAATCTCAATCTTTCATGGTGTCTGCCATTAAAGTGAGGGCATTGATTGGAAAGGAGTGGGACCCTGAAAAATGGGATGGTGACATATGGATTGACAATGACATCGGTGGAGAGGTTGAGACCCTAGGTCATGCTGAGGTCTTCTCTAAATAACGCTGTAATAGTCTCCCTGAGGATAGAGCTGCCCCACCTACTGCCTGCCCTGAGGAGTTGGCCACCCAACCTCCACCTGAAGGAATTATCCCTGGAGTGATTAATCATGCTTCATCAGATGAAACTGCAAATTAATGCCCTGAAGTAAATGGCTTGGAAGATACTTTTAATTTTTTTCATGACCCATCCCCACCACCCCTCATTACCTCCAGACCTATAACTAGACTAAAGTCCCAACAGGTCCCAAAAGGTGAGGTACAAAGTATCACCCATGAGGAGTTATGTTATTCTCCAGAAGAGCTCTGTGAGTTTCCCAATTTATATAGACAGAAATCAGGGGAATATGTGTGGCAATTGATTTTAAGGGTGTGGGATAATAGAGGGAGAAATATTAAGCTGGATCGGGCTGAATTTATTGATATGGGCCCACTAAGCAGAGCTTCTGCATTCAATGTTATAGCTTGAGGGGTTAGAAAAGGCATTAAGAGTTTGGATGGTTGGCTGAAATATGGATCAAAAGGTGGCCAACTTTACCTGAGGTTGAAATGCCAGAACTGCCCTGGTATAATGTAAATGAGGGGATCCAGAGGCTAAGAGAGATTGAATGTTAGAGTGGATTTATCATGGAAAGCCTGCTCTTAAATCCCAGGGATGTCCAGAGGATGCACCTTTTACCAAAACTGTGAGAGAAAAATTTGTGAGACTAGTGCCATTATTCTTGAAAAGCTCTGTGGTAGGACTTCTCTGTAGCTCAGATATTACTATGAAAACAGCTGTCACTGAGCTGGAATCCTTAAATACAATAGGGATGACCAGATCCCGAGTTGGCAGAAGCCAGGTGGCAGCACTTAATTGCCAAAGACAAGGTGGATGTGGCTAGCCCAATAGACAGCATTCTCAAAGCAGGAGTCAAAATAATCTGACTTGCAGACACTTTTGGTGTTGGCTAGTAGATCATGAGGTACCTAAAGTACAATAGACTGGGAGTCTCCTAAATTCTTGTTTGAGCTGTATAAACAAAAGAGTTCTAGGTCAAGTGAACAGAAGTCTAACTTGAATTACCAAAAGCACAGAGTCATGGCCCCTTAATCAATTTCCAGACTTGAGAGAGTTTACAGACCCAGAGCCCCTTGAATGAGGGGCTGGCCAGGTCCCTTTGGGGGAGGACTCTGTTACACTGCCACAAATTGAAATGGTTAATCTTCCTCCAAGCCTTCCCCAAGGAGACAAATGGCCTTTTACTAGGGTGACTATGCATTGAGGAAAATGAAATGATCAGATATTTTAGGGGATTATTAGACACTGGTTCAAGAAGTGACATTAATTTCAGGGGACCCAAAATATCACTCGGGTCCACCAGTCAGAGTGGGGGCTTATGGAAGTCAGCTAATGGAGTTTTAGCTTAGGCCCATCTCACAGTGGGTCCAGTGAGCCCTCAGATCCATTCTGTAGTTATTTCCCCAGTTCCAGAATAATTGGGATAGATACACTGAGCAACTGGCAGAATCCCCACACTGGCTCTCTAACTTGTGGAGTGAGGGCTTTTATGGTAGGAAAGGCCAAGTGGAAGCCACTAGAACTGCCCCTACCAAGCAAAATAGTAAATCAGAAGCAATACCAGATTCCTGGAGGGATTGCAGAGATTACTGCCACTCTTAAGGACTTGAAGGATGCAGGGGTGGTGATTCCCTCCATATCCCCATTAAACTCTCCTTTTTGGCCTGTGCAGAAAACAGATGGGTCTTGGAGGATAATAGTGGATTATCATAAGCTCAACCAGGTGATAACTCCAATTGTAGCTGCTGTTCTGGATGTGGTATCATTGCTTGAGCAAATCAATACATCCCCTGGTACCTGGCATGCAGCTATTGATCTGGCAAATGCTTTTTTCTCAATAGTTGTTTGTAAGACCACCAGAAACAGTTTGCTTTCAGCTGGCAAGGTCAGCAATATACATTCACTGTCCTACCTCAGGGGTATTTCAACTCTCCAGCCCTATGTCATAATCTTGTCCTCAGGAAACTTGATGGTTTCTCCCTCCCACAAGACATCACATTGGTCCTAACGATTGACAAAATCATGTTGGTTGGACCTAGTGAGCAAGAAGTAGCAACTACTCTACACTTATGGGTAAGGCATTTGCATGTCCAAGGATGGGAGATAAATCCAACAAAAATAAGGGGCCTTCCACCTCAGTGAAATTTCTAGATTCCAGTGGTGTGGGGCATGTCTAGATATCCCTTCTAAGGTGAAAGATAAGTTGCTGCATCTGGCCCCTCCTATGACCAAAAAGAGACACAAAGCCTAGTTGTTCTCTTTGGTTTTGGTGATGACATATTCCTCATTGGGGTGTGCTACTCTGGCCAATTTATTGAGTGCCCAGAAAAGTTGCTAATTTTGAGTGAGGACCTGAACAAGAGGAGGCTCTGCAACAGGTCCAGGCTGTTAAGCTGCTCTGCCACTTGGACCACATGATCCAGCAAATCCAATGGTGCTGGAAGTGTCAGTCACAAATAGAGATGCTGTCTGGAGCCTTTGGCAGGCCCCTATAGGCGAATCACAATGCAGACCTTTAGGATTTTGGCGCAAAGCCTTACCATCTGCTGCAGTTAACTCCCCTCCTTTTGAGAAACAGCTTTTGGCCTGCTACTAGGCCTTAGTAAAGACTGAATGCTTAACCATGGGCCACCAAGTTACCATGAGACCTGAGTTGCCTATCATGAGCAGGGTGTTGTCTGATCCACCAAGCCATAAAGTTGGGCATGCACAGCAGCACTCCATCATAAAATGGAAATGGTATATATGAGATAGGACCAGAGCACGTCCTGAAGGCACAAGTAAATTAGATGAGGAAGTGTTCCAAATACCCATAGTCCCCACTTCTGCCACACTAGCTTCTTTTTCCCAGACCAGAGCTATGGTCTGTTGGGGAGTTCCTTACAGTGAATTGACTAAGGAAGAGAAAACTCGGGCCTGGTTTACAGATGGTTCAGCATGATATGTAGGTACCACCTGAAAATGAACAGGCTGCAGCATGACAGCCCATTTCTGGGATGTCCCTGAATCACAGTGGTGAGGAGAAATCCTCCCAGTGGGCAGAACTTCGAGCAGTGCACCTGGTTGTTCATTTTGCTTGAAAGGAGAACTGGCCAGAGGTTCATTTGTATACTGACTCATGGGCTGTTGCTAATGGTTTGTCTGGATGGTCGGCGACCTGAAAAGATCATAATTGGAAAATTGGTGACAAAGAGGTCTGGGGAAGAGGTATGTGGATAGACCTTTCTGAGTGGGCTAAAAACATGAAGATATTTGTGTCTCATTGAATGAGTACCAGAAGGTGACTTCAGCTGAGGAAGGTTTTAATAATCAAGTGGATGAGAAGTTCTGTGAACTATCAGCCTCTTTCCCCTGCAACTTCTGTCATTGCCCAATGGGCTCATGAACAAAGTGGTCATGGTGGCAGGGATGGAGGTTATGCATGGGCTCAGCAACATGGACTTCCACTCACCAAGGGTGACCTGGCTACAGCCACTGCTGAGTGCCCGATCTGCCAGCAGCAGAGACCCATACTCAGCCCCCAATATGGCACCATTCCCCGAGGTGACCAGCTGGCTACATGGTGTCAGGTTGATTACATTGAACCATTCCCTTCATGGAAAGGGCACCGATTTGTTCTAACTGGAATAGACACATATTCTGGATATGGGTTCGCTTTCCCTGCATGCAATGCTTCTGCCAAAACTACCATCCCTGGAATTACAGAATGCCTTATCCATCATTATGGTATCCCAACAGCATTGCTTCTGATCAAGGAACACACTACACAGCAAATGAAGTGTGGGAAAGGGCACATACTCGTGTAATTCTCATGTCTTTCCATGTTCCCCATCATCAAGAAGCAACAGGATTGACAGAACAGTGGAATGGCCTTTTGAAAACTCAATTATGGTGCCAACTAGGTGGCAATACTTTGCAGACTGGGGTAATGTTCTCCAAGAAGTTATGTATGCTCTGAATCAGCATCCATTGTATGGTACTCCAGCTCCCATAGCCAGGATCCATGGATTCAGGAACCAAGGGATGGAAATGGAAGTGTCACTACTCACTATTACCTCTAGTGGTCCACTAGGAAAATTTTTGTTTCCTGTCTCTGTGAACTTGAGCTCTGCTGGTCTATAGGTTTTAGTTCCAAAAGGGGGAGTGCTTCCACCAGGAGAAACAACAATGATTCCATTGAACTGGAATCTAAGAGTGCCACCTGGTCACTTTGGGCTACTCATGCCCTTGGATCAACAAGCCAAGAAGGGGATTACTTTACTGATGGGGGTGATTGACCCTAGCTATCAATGGGGAAATAGGACTGCAACTACACAATGGAGGTAAAGAAGAGTTTTCTTGGAATATAGGAGATCCCTTAGGGTATCTTTTAGTACTGCCATGCCCTGTGATTAAAATCAATGGAAAACTGCAATAACCCAATCCAGGCAGGACTACCAATGACTCTGAAACTTCAGGAATGAAGGTTTGGGTCTCCCCATCAAGCAAAGAACCATGGCCAACTGAAGTGCTTGCTGAGGGTAAAGGGACCATGGAATGGGTAGTGGAAGAAGGTAATGATAAACATGAACTGCAACCACATGATCAGTTACAGAAAATGAGGACTGCAATGCTGTTTTGTTTGTGTTATAGTGTTTAAGCTGCAAGATACCAAGTTTAGTTTAAGAATGAATACTACCCAAGGACTCGCACACTATTTCTGGGAATATTTAATGCATTTCTGGTTGTACATGGGAGAGTTGAGTATTGTTTAGTGAGGGGGAAAAATGTGTCTTTTATTGTTTTCTATTTAGAGATTAAGTATGGTTTAAGGTGATGTGTATACCTGCCAAGTTGACAAGGGGTGGGCTGTCATGATCAGGTTCCTGTGTCAACTTGGTCAGGTGGTGGTGCCCATTTGTCTGGTTGGGCAAGTGCTGGCATGTCTGTTGCAGTGAGGACATTTCATAGAATTAAATCATGATCACATTGGCTGCATTCACAGCTGATTCCATTTGTAATCATCCAAGGGGAGTGTCTTCTGCAATGAGCGATGCTTAATGTAATCATTGGGAGGCTTTTAAGGAGGATTCAGAAGAGACAGTCTTGCTTCCTGCTTCAGCCAGCAAACTTCTCCTGTGGAGCTGGTCCAGACCATTCATTGGAGTCGTCAGCTTCACAGTCTGCCCTATGGATTTTGGACTCTACATTCCCATGTTTACATGAGACAATTTTATAAATTTTATATCTACACATATTTCCTGCTGATTCTGTTTCTCTGGTGAACCTTAGCTAATACACCTTAGTTTCTCTTTACTGAAGTAAGGATTATAATGGAGTCTCAAGAAAGTGTGGTATGGATGTGGAGAGATCTCTAGCTATAGCGCCCAAGGACTGCAGCATGAGCACAAGGTTTGAGGAACCTTTGGCATCTCCATGTTGAGTGCAAGGTGGAGGTGGGAGATTTACCCCCAAGTGGGGATATGTGCTCAGCTAAGGAGTGCACAGAAAAATATAAAAAGTCATGATGTGTCATTATTATCTCCATTCACAAGGAAACTGAGCCTTGGAATGTTTCAGTCACTGGCCTGAATTGTGTAGCTACAATAGCAGCATACGGATTCACATTCCAGTTTTGCCACCAAAGCTTGTAGACATAATCTATTACAGAAACCTGGATTTTTTCTTTAATAACCATATGCATTTTTAGGAGAGTGCTCTTTATTCTCCTCCTCCTCCACTTCTTTTTTCTTCAATGTCCTCAGAGAGCACCTAACCAAGTATTTTACACATAGTAGGTGCTTTGGCTGAATGTCATATTACGTTCTTTGAGAAAATGTAACCTACCTATAATATTTTCCCCTTGCTAAACCTTATAATAGAAATATACTTAAAAAAATAATGATAATATGGGGCTTTATATGGTCAAAATTCTATTCCATACAAGATAGCTTTCAAACACCATGAAATGAAATACTACAGTACTTAGGACTAGAGGCTATTAACCTAATTAGTGTACTAAGCATGAAATATAAATGATCGTACTAGATTGTGAAAAAATAATTGAAAATAATGGCTAACTACATTTCAGAATTATACAAATGATACAATTTTATCAAATGAATGTTAAGATGACAGGAATATTGTTAAGTAAATGGATTAAAAAGATGGGTTTTAGGGAATCCTATAATTTCAATATTACCTGCTAGAATTGAGTCTACAGCGTTGTATAGTTTAAGTCGGCTACTTTAGCGTAGGCTAGGGAAAGGCAAAGTTTGCCTTACATTGCACTATAGTTTATTTCAAGTACTTTTGCCTTCTGCTAGCTTCAAAAGGAGAGCAGGCTTAGGGCTTCCAAAGAGGGTTAAGAAGCATGAATAAAGACTAAAGAACAGACCAATTGCAAATTAGAACGGTCTTTAAATGTGACCCAAATTGAAGTTTTAGAAACAAAAGAGACAAAAAGCCAGAGTATCCAGGATTGAGATGCTCTGTAAGGGCAGAAACCATATCTTTTTGTTGTTGTGTATGCCTCATATCTGCACAGTATCTGACTTAAAACCATATTTTAGTGAAGAAATAATCAATCAATAAAGGAATTATAAGGAGAAACTCATAAGCCCTTCACCCAGATTTTCCAAATACTAATACTTTTTTTTCTGAATAATTTAAGAGTAAATCGTAGGAATGCAGCCTATTTAGCTCTGAGTACTTTGGTATGCATTTTCTAAAAATAAGGATTTTTCTTAGGTAGCCATAGCACAATTAACCCAATCAGGAGACTAGCACTGACACAATGCTATTATATAATCTACAGACCTGAATTCATATTTTGCCAATTGACCTAATAAAAGCCCATTATTTTAAAAAATCCAAGTTAACTTGCTGCACTCATTCTGTCCCTTTAGTCTGCTTTAATCTGGAACAGATCTTGAGTCTTTCTTTATATTCCATGACAGTGACTTTATTTTCGTAAGAGTCAAGGCCAATTGTTTGTAGAAAATCCCTCAATTTGGGTTCATCTAATGTTTTGTTACGACTCAATTCAGGCTTTGCTCTTTGGGCAGGAATCTCACAGAAGCAATACTAAATTCTCAATTCATCTCAGGAGGCACAAGCTAGATTTGTACATTAACTGATGTTGCTAACTATGACCACTTGGTTAAGGGGAGATGTGCCAAGTTTCTCCACTGTTTGATTCCTACATTACATTATTAAATTAAGAACTATTTTGTGGAGAGATACTTTGAGGTTAGATAAATAATTCTCTTGTTCCTCAAACTTTCACCCACTAGTTTTAGTGTCCATTAACGATATTTTCATGAATCAGTAATTATTGTGATGATTGCCAAATTGTGGTTTTCTAATTTTGTCATTTCTTCTACATTCATTCCTTGGCTTTCAACTGTTTGAGGAAGAGCTTTCCCTTTTCGCCCATTTCTTTATTTACTTATATTAGTGTGAATCTGATTCAATAGATTAGAAACTTTTACTGCCATTAATTATTTTGCTTCTAAATGATCTCTGACTTGACTGTTGGGAGCCCTTTCAGGCTAGCTCCTGAGTGGCACCGGTTTTCAAGTGACTCTGTTTGAATCAGGCACCTACATCCTTGTTAACCTGACACTTCAATTTTGCTGTTCTTCTGTTCTATGAAGGAATATAAAGAAACCATGTATTCCTTTCAGTGATTTTTATCAAAGTAAATAATTAAAAATTGGAATAATCTTTAATAACAGACCTTTGAAAACTTTATTCTCCATAATCAAATTCTACATAGAGAAAATTCTAATATCAAAATTTAGGACAATGAAAACACCTCCATTTACTTGTTTAAGTATAACTGCATTTTCTTTTCTCCAATTACTCTTTTCGGGGCAATAAACTTATTTTAGATTCAGAAATACTTTAATCTGCAAACAGCTTTTGAGTTTCTTTCTAGAAGTCAGCAAGGTGAAATGGGAAGTTGAAGGAATCATCACGGTTATTATAATAAAACCCCACTTCTTTCTGGGGCTAAAAGTATGATTGGCTTCCTGTTTTGTTTGGGGGATTTTGTGTGTGTGTGTGTGTGCAGAGGGGTGGACAATGGGATGGGAATGGTGTGACATAGGGTCCCTTGCCCAAGAAATATTAGCAATCGGTATTCATAAAATGTAAAGAACAATTGCTCAACTAAGCTTACTATATATATATAAGTGTGTTTGTCTCTATGGGCATATTCACAAATAATTTGGAATTTTGAGGTTTCTAGGGCTAATTTTGATCAAGACATGGAAAACCCTAAGCAATGCACATGGCACGGAAAAAATATTACCTCCCCTTTGCAATCACCTTTTCAAATACTAGTACTTCATAAGCAATTGTAGCAGAGATGTGTGCCAAAATGGATGTATGTGAATCCTCTAAAAGTCCTCCAGCTAAAATGCTCTGGGGTGGTGGCAAAGTTACGCCATTGTCAACTAACCTCCATCAAAGTCCAAGAAAGCATGATTGATCCGACTGGCACTATGGAAGAAGTTAGACAGGCCGCAATTCCCCTTATCACCCTCTGGGTACAACTGCATGTTGACAGTTGTCCTAGAAATCAACCCACATATTTATTTGTAACTTTGCAGCTCCACGGACCTGATGGCATATTACCCCATCTGCTTTCCCTGACTGCAGAAGCCTGCCTTCGTTCTCTGGGGCTCCATTTCTCCAACTCTAAGAAGTTCAGAAAGTGGCAGCCAGGTAAAGCACAGGCCACCAAAACATCCTGCTCAATTGCTACACTGTCTGAACGTGTGTCTAGCCCATCGTATACCATTACAGCTGATCAAGCTTAATAAGCAAACTCAGATCCAGCAATCACTGGAGTGCATTTATAGATCGTGTTCTCATTCCAATACAGTCCCCAGGGAGGAAAATGCAGAGCACAACTAACATATCTGCTGTTTCCCTTCCATATAAGTTTTGCATAAAACAGAAAAGCTGATCTGTAAGCAGTATGAATACCTGTCATACACATGACAACCAGAAGGTGGCACAGTCTCAACATTGACTGAGGGCTGTCAGCTCCACTGCCGAATCCAAGCAGATTTATTTGAGAAGATAATGCATCTTGCACTATGTACATTCATTTATGCGTTTCGTATTTGTATATCACATACACACATTCTTCCTATGTTTGGAAATAGAGTTTTTGTTTCCATTTTCTTTTTATACACCCCCTCCCTTTTTAATTAATGTTGCTTTGCATTATGCATCCAGAGGCATTGAATATTTCTCTGTACTTATCTTCCTGATAGAAGCATTTGTTTACTGATATCTAGATGGAACCTCATACTTTGAATCTTGCTTATGTCTTTCTTGTAACTAATTTCCATCATATGAAGAACAGATTTTATATCTGTTCATCAAAGAGTTTTGCTTAAATGGTAATTAATTCTTTAGTCAAATTTAGAGACTTGAATTGCTCATATGGAGTGACACACCAGTGTATGGTTTAAAAGGGCGATTCTAAATTTCAGATGTGTTAAATGCTGCATTTCTATCTCAGATTCCATTATAAAGAAAGGAAATCAGCTGTGAAACTCACTAGTATTTTCCTTTCATTAAGATGGAAAGAGAACATGCCTTTGTATTTTATGAAACTGATTTCATTAAAATGCACCAGAGATCTTACTAGTAAAAATGAACAATGTTTAAACAAGTCAGCAATATTTCATAGCACTTCAGAAAGCTGGAAAATGTGTATCCTTTCAATTCTGGAAAAAGCACCCTTCCCAAGGCCACAAAGTGAACTCTTTAGGGATATTTATTCTTCAGTTACGAATAAAACCAATTTTCCTGATCATATTCTTGCATTCATGACTTTGCTTTTAGTCATTAAAGTAGGAGGTCCAGATTGAAAATGGTGTTCTCTACAGCTCTCTTTCACTTACTGCCCCTCCCCACAGATGAGAAAGTCTCCATAAGCTGTGCCTCTTCTTGACCTGGGAGGCATTTCCTCCTTCTGCCCCCACCATCTGGCCGCCTCCCCGCCCCCACAGGACTTCCTACCCTCTTCTTCCCAATATGCCTGTCACAATGCTTATTGGGAGGTTTGACTTTCTCCGATTGGGAAGCTTCTTAGTCCTTACATCATAGGTAGGATCTAAAATTAATTGAGCTGAACTGCCATTCTGTCATGTAGATTCCAAATAGCAACACAGAGAAAACTCCATTTTTTTTCAATGACAGCATAAATCCTGGGGCAATGACTCACTCCTGTGGGCATGCTTTTCTACCAACCCACCTCTCAGGAAAAAGACATCACCAATAAACCAGATTCTTTTCCTTTTCCCCTCAGAGTATGGAGAAAATGTTTTAAGTGAAGCCAAGTGGGTGAAATTTATCAATACAGCAGCCTTTTTGTGGTTGGAAATTTTGTTTTTAGCCTTTTTTATAAGTATAAACAGATAATATCTCAGAAAGCCCCAAAATTTGATCTTACATGTCATGACCTCAGACGCCCATGCTTTAGAATCAATGATGGCTTTTTCTGCTCCCTCCCCACCCCCGTTTCCATTTCTACCCATGCCATAAAGAAAAGAAGTGGAAGCCTAGCCTCACAGAGCTCTGGTTTTTCGGCTCTCCCCTCAGGGTCCTGGGACATCCCAGCACATGCCCCTGCTGGCAGGGGTCAGAGAACAGCAGGCTCAGGGACCGCCAGATGGTCAGGAGCCTGCAGGTCACACTGGGACGTGCTGGGGCTTCAGGTACCCCCACCCTAGTTTAGATCTGGTCTTGGTCTCAAGGGCCAGCATTGTATCTGCAGAAGCCCTCTGGGGATGAAAGTCCAGTCCATGAAGGGCTAAGATAGTTATTTCAAATTGGAAGTGGTTCAAGAATCTGCATTATTTGAGCTGAATTGTCATCCTGTCATGTGAATCACCAATGTTAACTCCTGCTTACTCTAGGATAAGAAGTGGACTGAAGCCTGTTTCCTTCTGCAGGGGCAAAGTGGAAGCAATTCCCCATGCTTCCCTGGCATAGCCTGGGGCTTTAAAACCATAGTTTTCCTCCTCCCCTACTGCATAATTCCAAATAGATGAAGGATAAAGGGTTTAGGATTCGCTTCCTGGCATGCAGGTTCTCAATAACTGACAGTGAACAAATAAACCCTCAGGTTCCTTAAAGTTAAACATAGGAGGTAGACTTTTATCCCAAAGCTTCTCTCCTCCTTCCTCTCTCTCCTCCCTACACCTTATACTTATTTCCAGTGTCTACATCAGAAATCACATGTCTCACTTTTTGGGGATAGGGGTGGGATATGAGACCCTCAGTTCACAATCGAGGTTAACAGAGGCCTCATACTGTTTCATTAATAAAGCATAACAATTCAAATTAATTAAATTAAAACATCTGAATAGCATAATTTAACATAATTATATAGGAGTAAAATGAGGGGGAAAAAAGCAGACAGAGAGAAGAATTAAGAATGGAATGGAGAATAGTAAAAAAGACTGGGATAAGAAAGTAGATAAATAGTAGGTAGAGAGGGAGTGATTAATTGCTATTACAAGGCAAGTGATTTTTAAGTATTGCTTTCCTCTCTGTGCCTGAGTCCCCTCATTTGTATAATGGGTAGGGCTAGTGCCTTCTGAAGACTTTTTGTAAACTATATAAGTTGATATGTGAAAAGGCCTTGGGTTTGCACCTGGCACTGAGAAATGTTAGCCATTTTTCTCCTTCTTATGGGCAAATCAATATTACAAAGATGTAATTTCTTCATAAGTTAATTTTTAGATTTAACAAAATTACAACACGGTTTGTTCAGTGGTAGAATGCTCGCCTTCCATGTGGGAGACCCGGGCTCAATTCCTGGACCGCGCACCCAAAAGATGAAACAAAGCAAAAAAAACAAATCAAAATTACAACCAAGATCCCAGTGGGATTTTGGGTGGATAAATGAATAAAATTGTTACATTAATCTGAAAGACTAAAAAAGCAACAATAATAAAGCATGTCAACAAAGAAAAATGATTCAGGGTATTTCTTTTACTAAATATTAAAACCTTTTATAAAGTAAGACTAATAAATTAGAATAGCAATGGGGAAGAATCACAGAAAAATCAGCAAATGGAGTAAGTTGTCTTTCAGCAGACCTGGTATAACTTCTTTCATAAGGAAGCATCATATAACAAATGGTGTCTAAAATAACTATTTGGAACTTTCTTTTAGTGCCCTGTTTTGATCACTTAGAATATGCCAAACATTAAATGAAATGCCATTTCTCCCAGCAACACTTTCAGGTAAATATGGCTCTTCTCATGGTAGGTGAGAAGACAGAGCTTTACCTTTGGGATATACTCTCTCTTCAGTCCCAGGTCCCATCAGGGTGTGCTGGTCCTCAAGTTGCCTCTCTTTTGTAGTGGAAACCTGTTCCAGTTTACTAGCTTCCGGAATGCAATATACCAGAAACAGAATGGCTTTTACAAAGGGGAATTTAATAAGTTGCTAGTTTACAGTTCTAAGGCTGAGAAAATGTCCCAATTAAAACAAGTGTATAGAAATGTCCAATCAAAGGCACCCATCCAGGGAAAGATACTTTGGTTTAAGAAGGCTGATGAAGTTCAGGGTTTCTCTCTCAAGTGAGAAGGCACATGACAAACACAATCAGGGCTTCTCTCTCATCTGGAAGGGCACATGATGAACACAGCATTATCTGCTAGCTTTCTCTCCTGGCTTCCGGTTTCATGAAGCTCCCTAGGAGGCGTTTTCCTTCTTCATCTCCAAAGGTCACTGGCTTGTGGACTCTGCTTCTTGTCTTTCTGCTTTGCTCTCTCTGAATCTCTGCCATTCTCCAAAATGGTTCCTTCTTTATAGGACTGCAGTAAACCAATCAAGACCCACCCAAATGGGTGGAGACATGTTGTCACCTAATCCAGTTTAACAACCACTCTTGATTGAGTCACATCTCCAGGGAGATGATCTAATTGCAGTTTCAAACATACAGTACTGAATAGGGATTATTCTGTCTTTACGAAATGGAATTTGGATTAAAACATGGCTTTTCTAGGGGACATACATCCTTTCAAACCAGTACAATACCACTTTAGTTAATACTCAATTGGTGCTAGGAACCATAATAAATATGCGATGGACTGGTGATTTAGATGTAAAACCTGAAACCAAAAATAGAAGAAAAAATGCGGATGACTATTTAATTGCTTGCAGGTGTATAAGAAAATTTTAAGTATAAAAGGAAGGAAAAACAATAAAAGAAAGTTGATAGGCAATACTAAGTAAAAAATTAACCTATGTTTGTAAAAAGGTCATAAAAAATTAAAAGGCCATTGACAGTTTGGGAGAAAAGTTTGCAGCGAATATAACAGATACAGGGCCAACATTCTTAATATATAAGGAATATTGCAGTTAAGTGAGAAAACCTCTCAATGTGCCAATAGAAAGTAGGCAACAAAAATGAACAATTAAGAATCAAAAAAATTAATACAATGGACAATAAATATATGAAAAATATTTAGCTTGCTAGTAATCAAATTAATACTTCAACTATCCAGTTATTAAAATCCATATGTTCTGATGCTCCGTAGGCAAGAATCCAACTGGTAAGGACTTTCTAAAAGCAATTTGGCAATATATGTTATAAGATTTTTTTTTAATGTTCCTAATTTTTTTAAGCGGCAATTTCACCTTGAGAAATCTATGCCAAAGAACTGATCAAATTTTACGGTAAAAATTTTCTTATTAAATGAAAAATAAATCAGATGCAATTTCAAACATTTATAAAGAAGGGCAAGGCTAGGAAATTTTCATACATTTAAAAGTGGAATGTTATATTTCCACTAAAACTAATGTTTTCAAATACTTTTAGAAAATGATCATAAAATAACATTAAGTGAATACTCCAAGACAAAGCTATGTGTGCAATGTGAATCTAATTATGTAGACGACTGAATCATTTTGATTTTCTTATACTTTTTGGTGTCTTCTGAAGTGCCTACAAAATATATGCACATAATTTTTAAAGATATTGATTTTTATGGGCTAACTTTTCAACATTCAACTCCATATATTGATGACTTTTTTTTTTTTTTTTGCATGGGCAGGCACTGGGACACAAACCTGGGTCTCCAGCATGGCAGGTGAGAACTCTGCCTGCTGAGCCACCATGGCCCGCCCTGACTCCATATATTTAAAGATGTAAAAGATGTGTAAAAGAAAAAATAAGACTTTTCACTTATTCAGTGAATAAGACTGAAATATTAGGGTGATAGGGAAATTACTAGAAATCATCAGCAAGAAAAAGATGGGAATACATTTAAATATGATGTATTGCTGATGACATGGGAGGGAAGAGAGAAGAGCTAGACAGGGAGGAGAAAGACAAAGAGATAGACTGAGAGTTGAATGCTTTGACATATGTAAAGTTCTTGGGTCAGACACCAAAATTTACTAAGACCTGGGCTTCAGAAGGCATCTGGACCAAAAAGTGTTAAGTTACCACTTTGTCTTATCATTATTTAAATCCTCACACTTTAAAACTGGAATCTGAACTCAGAGTAGACTTCAGAGTAGCAGAACAGGTGGAAAGTATGCTCTGGATTGAAGCAGCCATCACCAAAGCAATGGAACCCTGAGGGTGGGTGAGAGCAGGGCAAGAGCTTACAGGGTCAGGAGGCTCTTTCTGCATCAGCAACCTAACAATCAAGAGATGGCTCCATCCAGAAACCCCTAACCTGAAAATTGTTCCTTCAGAGACCATCGGATCTATGTGCTATTCTGACAACTTATGGGCTGAGACATTTGTGGCAAACTGGTGAATGATGAAGGCTAGAGCCGTTGCGTTCATTCCAAAGATGGTAATCGCCATTCAGCTACAGCAGTTACTTCCAAGTTAGAATGTGAACTCCATGGTGTCTAGTCAACTGATCGGTTATTTTTTAAAAGAGAGAGCTAATAATTTTTTGAATGATTAACTTCTCAGTTCTTAAAATTGGCACTTGTGGTGGTTTGAAGCTACATATATCCCAGAAAAACATGTTCTCAACTTTAATCCATCCATGTGGTTGTGAACCCATTGTAAGTAAGACCTTTTGATGAGGTTACTGCAGTTAAGGCATATTCCACTTCAATCAGGATGGGTTTTAATCTTAATACTGGAGTCGTTTATAAGAGAATGAAATTCAGACATAAGGAAGAAAATTGGGCAATGCGGTAAGTGAAGGGTAACTCAAATTTAGTTATCTAGTTTTTCTATCAAAGTAAAACTGGTAGTCAAAAATACTAGTATTTTTATAACTCTCTCCTAGGACATAGACTATTTATAATTAGCTGTGCATTGCTGAATCTAGCTGCTTAATACATTTGGTTATAATGTTATCATATTTCTCATATTTAGGTATTCTTTGAGACAAAGTGCTCACTCAATGTCCTAATTAAGTAATCACAATAAAATACCTGTAGCAGTGACACTTGCGTCACTCTACCAGTGTTCAGGAAGTATATTATTGCTGACTGGATCATCCCTCAGAAGAGAGAAAAGAAGAGTATATGACTAGAAATGGTTATTCTATTTTTACATACAATTAGTTCAAAATTATCCCTCAAAGCAAATAATTTTATCCTTTTCATCCCATACATAATCCTTTGGTTGAATATTGCCAGGTTGGGACCTGAGTCCTAAATCACGGCTTCCCTTGATGCGAATTTTAACCAGAATTCATTTGGATAAAAGCAACTGTAGGACAAGGAAGAGACATACAGCATGATTTTTCCCAGAAGAGAAAAAAAAAAAATACCAGTACCTAGGAATATTGTACTTCTCAGGATAAGCTATTATGATGGACCGACAAATAACCTCAGTGGCTTAATATAACAAAAGCTTATTCTTACTCATGACAAAGGGTCCATCCACACATACCTTTCTGTTCACTGCAGCAAGGGGAAGGGGATGGAGTGGATGGTGCACTGTCCTTAAGATTAGGACCAGAAATCATTTCATTGACCAAAGTAAGTCAGCCCACATAACTTCAAAATGGGCAGGGAAGTACAATCCTATGATATTCCTAGAAAGAGAGAACTGGAATATTTGTGAACAGTTTTAAGGGCTATCATAAGCATAGCCTCTGGAGAAATTAATGTCCTTTTTGGATCACTGCTAAGTATAAGCTACTAGCTACTGGTAGGTGAGATGGCTTCATGCCTCAATCACCACGCAAAAGGAGGCATGACTTAAAGATACAAAGATGAAAGATTATTATTTGTCTTAAGAATTTTATAGTCTAGTGGCAAGGAGGGATGGCATGGGTTTATTTTGCTAAAACTGCCCAAATGCAATATACCAAAATGGGCAGGCTTTTAACAATGGGGATTTATTAGTTTACAAGCTTACAGTTCTGAGGCTGTGAAAATGTCCAAATCAAGCTATCAATAGGCAATCTAGAGATCCTGACTCTTCTGTCACTTGACAAGGCATATGAGGGCGTCTGCTGGTTCTTCTCTCCCAGATTTCCTTGCTTTCAGCTTCTGGCTGTTCCATCTGTGGCTTTCTCTCTGACCTTCAATGTCTTACTCTCACAGCTTCTGTGTGTTACTCTCTGTTCCATTCTCTTATAAAGGGCTCCAGTAAAAGGATTAAGACCCACTGGGACATGCCTCAACTAAAATAATCTAATCAAAAGATCCCACTGATAATAGGTCCACAGAAGTGTATTAATTTTAAGGACATGCTCTTCTGGGATTCATAAAGCCTCCAAGCCATCACAGTACACACAAAAGTAATCACAATATCTTGTAATCATTGCTGGAGCATGGCAACATGGGGAAAGGGTAGGAATTAAGAAATGTCTAGAGGATATAACTGAGAGCATTTGGCAACAAATTAAGTGTTGCCTATGAGAGACAGAAATTTTGAATGATTGATTGGCTAGACATTGATACATTAATCAAGAAAAGTATTGCAAGGTTAAGAACAATCTAGAACATTAGAAGGAAAAATGCATGAAATCACTTCAGCCAAGTTGTGCTTGAGCATGGATGGTAAACTTAAGCAGAGCTGTCCAGTAGATGTTTAAACATAGAGGTCTGGCTAAAAACCTACTTAGTTGAGTAAATATTTACCTAGTGACCACTGTATGAGATACTTTGCAAGGTACTCTGGATACAAAGTTAAATAAAACAAAACTTCTGCCACTAAGGAGTTATGTCTAGTATAAGCAAAACATTCACAAAAAGACATAAATGGATAATTTCCCTACAAGATCCCTATTAAAACAGATGTGCACGGTGCTCTGGGAGACCAGCAGACAGGTCTCTAGCTAGGCTTAAAAGGTTGCGGTATTCACACTTCAAGGAAGTCTTCATGGAGGTGATGCCAGAGTTGAGTCTAGAAAATTGGATAGAAGCTATGTGGACATAGTTATGCATGGTAGACCAGTACGCAGTCTCTGGAGTTAGAATTCCTGAGTTTGTATGCAGGGTCCACAATTTCCTTGTATAATCCACTTCAACCTCTGTTTCTTATCTCTAAAGTGATGACTATGATAGTTCTACATCACCTATCTTATAAGTGATTTAATCTGAGGATTAAATGCAATC
>PVIY010013169.1:0-59888 GCA_004026745.1 Myrmecophaga tridactyla
GGGTCGCTGGCTATGGACTCTCTGCTTCATGGTGCTGCAGCATTCTCTGCTCTCTCCAAATCTCCTTCATTCTCCAAAATGTTTCCTCTTTTATAGGACTTCAGAAACTTATCAAGACCCACCCAAATGGGTGGAGACATCTACCTAATCCAGTTTAACAACCACTCTTTTTCTTTTTTAAATTTTTAAATAAAAAAATATATATAACAACAAACACAGATATTCTTAACTTATGATCATTCCGTTCTACATATACAATCAGTAATTCACAATATCATCACATAGTTGCATATTCATCATCATGATCATTTTTTATAACATTTGCATCAATTCAGAAAAAGAAATAAAAAGACAACAGAAAAAAATTCATACATACCATACCCCTTACCCCTCTCTTTCATTGATCACTAGCATTTCAATCTAAATTTATTTTAACATTTGTTCCCCCTATTATTTATTTTTATTCCATATGTTTTACTCATCTGTTGATAAGGTAGATAAAAGGAGCATCAGACACAAGGTTTTCACAATCACATAGTCACATTGTGAAAGCTGTATCATTATACAATCATCTTCAAGAAACATGGCTACTGGAACACAGCTCTACATTTTCAGACAGTTCCCTCCAGCCTCTCCATTACATCTTAACAACCACTCTTGATTAAATCACATCTCCAAGGAGAGTATCTAATTACAGATTCAAACATACAGTGTTGAATAGGGATTATTCTGTCTTTACAAAATGGGATTTAGATTAAAACATGTCTTTTCTAGGGGACATACATCCTTTCAAACCAGCACAAGAAGCTTGCATGAACTGTCCTGGAAGCCTGGAGGTAACCATATCCAAGAGAATTGAAAGGATGGAGCAGGTGGCATTGAAGTTGGGCCTCAGAGAATGACTAGGACTGGGTATGCAAGTCAGCAAGCGGGCATTCCAGGCAGAGGGAACAGTGTGAGCACTGAATTGGGAAATTAGGGCATGCAGTCGGTGTTGGGGAATCCATTGGAGGTTGATATGCAGGAGAATGACATGATCAGCAGTTGCTTCAAGGAAGCTGGAGAGAGAAGCCAGGAGAAAAAGAGGCATGGTATGGGTCAGTCAAATGACCTTCAAATTTCAATGACTGACTATCTGGGAAGTGCAGTGGCAGGACTGGCTGCCACTAACAGCCCCTGGCTCAAGGCATGGTCTATGGACTGGCTGTTACAGGCCCATGGTGACATCAGAGCAAAAAATTGCAGTTTGGTGGAAAACTTCTGTCTGTTGGGTTTAATAAAAATTTTGAGGTTGGAGTTTGCATTCATTTATTTTTTTCTAAAATTCACTTTTATTGTATTTTACAAAAGCATAGGTCTGTGACAGACTGGAAACAAAACAAAAGAAAACAAAACACTGGTCTTGACACACGCTTTTCAAAAAGGTTCCACTTTCCCTTAGTGGCAGGTGCTCAGGCTCACACTGTTTGCTGAGGTTTGATGCCTGAGGCCTAGCCCATTTTCTCTCTCCAGGTGACCACCAGATAGTGTGGGTCATGATGGACCCACGGGGTGGGGATAGGTAGGGAGGGGGTTAATTGCTGAGGTGTCCGTGAGAATAGGGACTGGTATTTTGGGGCTGCCACAGGTAGTGAGGTAGGTCTAGATTCGATCAGGCCGTGAGCCTACCTACAGGCAAGGTCACCAGCATGGGCTCAGACCAGGGAGGCCGAACAGAAGTCTGTTCTTGCTCCATTGTCCTCTGGAGTCTCATCACTTTTCCTTTAAACTATTTTCACATGTTTTCTGCACAAGCTGGACTTGGGGTGAAATAGTGAAATAGTACTCTATATTTTACCTCTTTACCTTTCCCAGGCTCTGTTGGCTACCTGTTTGGGACTTCATCTAGGTTCCATAGCCTTCTGGTTCCTTTCGAGTGTATTGGAAAATCCAGAATAGCCTAAATAGAAATTCTAAGTTCTTGTTCAAGTTAAAGCTCCTCCCAGCCTCCCCCCACCTCTACCCAGTACCCTCCTTCCCAAAGCCTCAGAAGGCTGTAGTGGAGAAAGCACATGTCTTCTTCTCCTTGTCTTGTTTTCTCTTTAACTAGTTCTGTTGTTTTGGGTGTTAGGGGGTAGATGGAGGAGCCAAAAATTATGAAGATTGTGTCCTTAGCTAGTGCTGTAGCAATCTGGCATTGTTGTCCTCTAGCTTGGCTGATGCTTTTCTTTTGTGGATACTTTTGTGGATTACTGGAACTCCCTCTGTGGTAGTTTGAAGGTTTTATGGATGCCAGAGAAGATCCTGTCCTTAGATTTAATCCATCCCTGTGGGTGTAGATCAACTGTGGGTGGGACCTTTTTGATTAGGTTATTTCAATTGAGATATGGCCCACCTTATTAAAGGTGGGTTTTAATCGTCTTACTGGAGTCCTTTACATGAGGATAAAAGAAAGAAAAAGCCCCAGAGAAGCTGAGAGGGAGCTGCTGAGGCCAGAAACTGGAAGCAATAAAACCCAGGAGAGAAGGACCAGCAGAAGCCACCATGTGTCTTGCTACCTGACAGAGGAGCCCAAGCTGGCCAGTAACTCGTCTTCAGGGAAGGTATCATCCTGCTGATGCCTTAATTCATGGCCTTAGAATTGTAAACTTGTAAACTAATAAATCGCCATTGTTTAAAGCCAGGCCTAAAGGAACCCTCCTAGTAACTCTGCCAATCCCAGGGTCTGTTTGGTTTAGGTGGAAAGAGAGAGACAGTGGAAACATCCACATGCTCTCCTTTTACTAGGCCACCAACCCGCTTCCGAGAAATGTGTTCTCACGCCCCTGTGCCTCCGCTCTCTTACCCTCATACACTGAAGGGAAGCGACTGGCGTTGCAGTCAGGATCCCGACAGGAAACAGAAACCACACATTATTTTAATAGAGAGAATGTAATACAAATGCTTGTTAATGAAATATTGGGAAACTGAAAAGGCAAAACAGACTAAGTTATTACAGAGGGAGTAAGTGCAGTAAGCTGCCTCCACCCCTCAGGGACGGAGGGAAGAGATAGGAA
This sequence comes from Myrmecophaga tridactyla, assembly GCA_004026745.1. NCBI lineage: Eukaryota > Metazoa > Chordata > Mammalia > Pilosa > Myrmecophagidae > Myrmecophaga > Myrmecophaga tridactyla. The sequence continues at coordinate 3,036 of PVIY010013169.1, forward strand.
TTATGAAAACTTAGAAGCACTTCCTGCCACGAGTAGCAACAGGGTTTGCAATTGCCGTCCTGCTATAAACAACCAGAAAGCCATGTGACATATAGGAAGTAACTGTTGCCAGGCACAGGGGAATAGGTGGCCCCGAGCCGTGACTTCTGAAAGAGGGGAATCAAAAGAGGTAAGCTCTCTGATTGCCCTGGCTCATTACCTAGACTCAATTTCTAGATCATGGTACGCGAAGGGGGAACCCAAACAAGACCCAATGGTCTGGCTGAGTTAAGGAGACAGAATTCCAGGAGGCTGAGGTAGCTGGAATTTGTGAAGGAGAGTGCCTGAGATGAAAGGGTTATTCAGAGAAAGTGCCCCAGAAATGTGCGTAGACTTGTGTTGGGGTAAATACAAATGTGTATCTGAACAGAATGGCAGTTCACAAGATAGGCAAAGTATAGCTTCTAGGGAAGGAATGAATACTGAGGAGCTGTTGGCCAAAACATTTTCAGAGCCCTCACTGGACTGGGATTCATTCATTTCTACCAGACAGAGTGAAGAAACCTTGTTGAACTCACTAGAAAATCCAGAAGGCACAGTCCTTTAATAGTGGGACTCAACTAACATAGGATAAAGGCTGCCTACCTGGAAAAGATTAAAAAAAAAAAGCCCAAAAGATTAAACTGATGCACAAGTAACTTAACTGTCTGCTAGTATAAAGTTCAATACTCTTTAAAGAAAACCCAGCACCCGAGAATGTAAAATTCATTGGATTACTCGATATACAAAGAAGCAGAAAAATGTTACACATAATCAAGAGAAAACAGGCAAACAAACCCAGAAATGGCAGAGATGATGGGATTAGGAGAAAAGTACTCTTACCTTCCCCAACCCCACCCCTCTTGAGTGTGGCTGGACTAAGTTTCTCACTAATAAAGAATAAAGCCTGGAAGGAGAAGCAGTGACTTGACAGTGGAGATGGCTGGCAGATGCGAACTTGACCCAGTGCTCACAGCACCAGTGACATATTCACATCATTTATCCCCAGTAGGCTGTGATGAGAAGGGCACATCACCCCCGTGGAATTCTTCCCCCCCGAAACCCATATAACTTGTCGAGGGACAGTCTACAAAATGCCTGCCCAGTACACTTCAGAACTGTTACGATCACGAAAAATAGGGAAAGACTGAGACACTGTTACAATCCAGAGGGAACTAAGGAGATATGAAGACTAACTGCAATGCAGTATCCTTAATTTGATTCTAGAACTGAAAAAGAACGTTTGTGGGGAAACTGGTAATAACCAAATTAAGTCCCGGGTGAAATAAAGATTTTTTCAGATAAACAAAAGCACTACCAGAAATGTTAAAAGAAATTCTTTAGGAAGAAAAATAACGATATCAGCAAGAAACACAGATATACCCAAAGGTATAAAGAGTGCCAGAAATGGTAAATACATGATTAAATATAAAAGACATTTTCCCTCATTTTTGAAATTCTATAAAATATTATTGCTTTTAAAGCAAACTTAATAACTATATTGTGCGATTTATAAATATGTAAAGGTAGAATGTATAATGCAGTAGTATAAAGGATGGGAAAATGGAAATGGAAGTATACTGTTATAGAGTTTTTACATTATATGTGATATGGTCTAATACTATTTGACATTAGACTGCATTAAGATAAAGATGCATATTGTAAACTCTAGAGCAACCACTAAAAATTGAGACAGAGAAGTATAACTAAGAAACCAATAGAGGAATTAAAATAGAATGCTAAAAACAAATTCAATTAATCAAAAAGGAGGCAGGAATAAAGGCCATAAAAGGCACAAAAAATAGGACAAATGGAAAGCAAGTAATGAGATGGCAGATTTAAAATAACTATATTAATAATTACCGTAAATGTAAATAGTATAGACACTCCAATAAAAATATAGTGATGGTCCGGCTGGATAAAATGACAAGACCAACTAGAATCCTATCTACAAAAGATGCATTTTAAAGAAGACACAAGGGAAATTAGGAAACACTTTGAACCGAATGAAAATAAACCATGAAATTTCAGAATTTGTGGGATGCAGCTAAAGTAGAACTTAAAAGGAAAGTTATAGCTTTAAATGCTTATATGAGGGCTGTAAGTTCTGAAATGAGTGTTTGAAGTGTCCATTTTGAGAATCTAGAAAAAGAAGAGCAAATTAAACCTAAGATAAATAAAAGAAAGGATATAATAAAAAAGAATTGAAATTAATGTAATCGAAGGGATTAAAAAAATAGTAAAATATTAAGGAACCCAAAAGCTGATTCTTTGAATAGAACAGTATGTTTGATATACCTCCAGCTGGGCTGATTAAGACAAAAAGAGAGAAGACACAAATTCCACAGGCATTAAAAGAATTATAAAGGAATATTATTTTTTAAAGGGTTAAAAGAAAACCTCTATGCCACCAGATTCAACAATCTAGATGAAAAAGACAAATTCACCAAAAAATGCCAATGACCAAACTGACTTAGGAAATGAAAAATCCGAATATCCTTAAACTAATTCAAGAAATTAAATTCATAATTAAAAATCCCCCCCACCAAAGAATACTCCTGGCTCAGGTGGCTTCACTGGAAAAATCCATCAAACATTTAAGGAAGAAATTGTCCCACTTCCACTGAACCTGAGACAGTAAATGAGGAAGGAAACCATTCATTTTATGAGTTTGTCTTTATTCGGGTTGTTCTAATCACTGTCCCTTATGCTTTGGGCTTTTGCCCATACTTTCCACTGGTTTACGTGACCTTTATACCACTCTAAATGGCCATGAAGACTTAGCTGAAGACAACTTCTCCATGAAGTATTCTCTCACTTACTTCAGAGCACCATAATCCCTCCTTTTCTGCATTCTGGTTGCAGTGAGGAGCCCAGGACCTCATCACTTAGCACTGGATGGCCCTCAATTACTCACCTGGGTCACTGTTGCCCAGGATGGATTGAAAACTTCTTGAGAGGACTTGCTAAATGTATTGCTTAGTGCCACCTACACCCTCAGGTCCTACACAGGCTTGCGTCCACATCTGGATCTCAGTAGAGTCACTGCTTGAAATGGGGATGGTTTTTCTCCAGCTAATTTCCACATATTACCATCCCCAGCACTAGCCTCGGCTCAGCCCTCACCATTTCCCAGGTACCATTTATTCTTTTCTTTTCTCTCTCTTTCCTCCTCCCATTTCTCATGGGGAGAGAGGGAGGGTATGGCTCTCACACTGGTCACAGAGTGACCTAGTGGGAGGCAGAAGCAGAGCTCCAGAGTCCTGTTTCCCAGCCTTGTGCCACTGGGTGCCTCAGTTGGCTCTTACAGGCCCTTTAGGGGATCATGCACCCCATTTTCCCTTGGCCAGTCCCAAGGTTACACAATTGTAAATGGTGCTTCTTTCACTTGCAAAATTCCCTGTGTGGATGATAAATTTTGCCGTCACCATATTGGTGCCTGGCAAGAAGAATGAGAGATTCAGGATGGTCATGGCTAGAGTGATCCCAACAGATGTGAGCGTATCTTTATACCAACGAAGAAACTGAGGGCCAGAGAAGTCAAGAAGTTGCACGAGCTCACCCAGCTAGTTGGCAGCAGTGCTGGATTAAATCCAGGCCTCTGACTCTCTGACAGGTCTCCTTCCTCTCCATCAGATGACAGCCTTTCAGGGGCCATCAGCCCAGCTCAGATGCTCAAGCTCCTTTCTAGCACTTCTTTCCAGAGATTCTTCAGGAACACCTAGATTTATCCTCCTTGAGTGGGTGTTTTGAGTTTGGAAAGTTATGGCTGTGGCCTGCCAGGTCTGAGGGCTGAGCCAGCAAGGGACCAGGACCTTGGAAATTAACAGTGTTTATGGGAAAAAGGTGCAGATACTTGAGATGGGTGAAACACAAGTGCCCATCGTAACTCTTCCACTTTCATTCCTGTCCGGAGTCAATGCGCCTCTTATTTCTGCATGAAACTCCCTGAACTGCAGTCATTCAGGACTGCAGATCACATTCCTGCTAGGCTGCTAGGCTGAAAGGTTACCTGGTGTGGATTTTGGCACACTTATTCCAAAAAATATTTGTTGAATGAACTGCCGAAAGAATGGTTGTCAGAACCAACCTGTGAGGGGGAAGGGAACTTGCTATCCATTTTTGCATGTTTTGGTTCCCACTGTAGGGCTGAGCACAATAGCAGAAGCTCATTCTTTCTTGTCTTGTATTCCCTGCTTCTATCAATGAGACCTCATCTATCTGATGACCCATCTGCAAAACTTCATTTTCATACCTGGCACATACCCTCTTTCTTCCCCTCCCCCAGTCCCCTGTGCATTTAACCAGCTCCACGGTACCTGCATGCTAGTCCGTGTGAGCAGTCACTACCTCCCCTTTCCTAGGGCTGGAAGCTCTCCTTGGCTTCTGGACCACCGAGAAAGGGTCTCTGCTGCCTCAGAGTCAGGAGGCAGTAAGAATGTGAGTGGCGGTGGGGATTTTTGTTAGTTTTGCTCACTGATATATTCCCAGATTCTTGAACAGTGCTTGGGACATAATTCATACTCCATGTAATAAATGCACAGGGAGGTGCAACAGTGGCTCAGAGTTCATGCCTGCCATACCAGAGACCCGGGTTCGATTCCCAGAGCCTGCCCATGTAAAAACAAACAAACAAATAAATAAATACATAAATGGATAAATCTTTCCCCTTTTCTACTGTATGAGTTATCTCCTGAAAGTGCAGGTCTGATCAAGCCACCCGAGGCTCCAAAACTTTCAGTTATTCTCTACAAATAAAGGGCATTTCTCTATATGGTTTTGTTGCCACTTAGGTAATCTCTATCCCGAATTTGGTATATATGATTCGCATGCTCTTTTATGTACATGTTTTTGTACTAATTCTATGTGGTATGTATCCATAACGATGTATCTTAACAACACTAGTATTATTTTGCCTTTCTCATGTAGTATTTATTTGGAATCACATATATGCATGTATATATACCTCTGAAATTAAAAAAAACTGAACTTGGTGTGATTTATCCATGTTGATAAATTAATTAGACTTATATAGCACTCTATTATACCCTTAAGCATAATTTATAAATATTCCTGTTTAAGGGATGAATAGGTTGCTACTATTTCCTAAAGAAATATAAGGTTCTCTGGGCTCTGTTGTTTTCCTTCTCAACCCTTTTCTGATCTTTATAATAAAAGCCCAGAGGTTGAACTGTGAAGGAAGGTAGAAATCCCCCTAGCAGGTAAGAAGAGAGGAGAGGCTTTGAATATTTGTAGGTAAATATAGTTTTCTCTGATACATCAATGATAATGTTGGGCGCCTTCCTCCCTGTGCTAGGCTCTCTGTTACACAACCAATATGCCATAGTGCCCTCATGGAGCTTATCAACAACCACTGGGAGAGACTGGCATGGATGAAGGGCAGAATTAGCTGATGTTCCAGAAGGACTCAGGAGGAACTCAAGATTGGAAAGGTGGTATTCAGTTCAGTGCCAACAACACTGAATCTAGCCAAATTCAGCTAGATCTGCCACCTGAATGCCCTAGGGTCTGATGTGCAGCCTCAAGCATCTCTGGTAGCTCTGAAGTTCTTCTCCAGTTCTCGTATTTACCCTTGTTTGGTTTTAGCATTCACAGCCCTCCTGCTTGGTGTCTAGCCCCAGCCAGGCCCTGACTTTAAATGCTACTTGGCTCCCCTCCACCTCTCTCTGGGGGTGAAACCCAAACTGCTCATGACTCCATTCACTGTGGCTAATAACTGACGTCCCAGCCCACAGTCAGTTTGGAGGTAGGTCTTCAGGAGGAGCATATTAGTAGCCTAAGGCCTTGCTATTGGTCCGAGTTTTCTCATCTACAAAGCGAAGGGTTTTGGCTGTTCTTCCAACTCTGATATGTTGTTATTCTTAGATGTCTCCTTAATCATATAGAAGAAAATATTGGAGAAGATTTAATTGACCTTGAGATGGGGAAAGTTTTATAAGCATAAAAGCCATGGAGTAAATCACAAAGGTGACTGTTAGATTTAACTACATAAAACAAATAAACAAAAGGAAACCTTCTGTATTAAAAAAATCCTCTATAATAAAAATTAAAAATGAAATGAAAAAATGGCAGAAATGTTTGCAATAAATATGACAAAGAATAAGTGGTGTTAGTGATTTCAAACCAATAAAAAGATGTTACCATCCCAGTTGAAAAATGACCAAAGAAAATGAACTGGCAATTCACAAAGGAAGAACTCCAAATGGTTCAAAAACTTTAAAAATAACCAATAAACCATTAATCAACAAAATATAAAACAAAATAATGAGATACCATTTCCTCCTATTAATCTGAAAAGCATTAAAAAATACTGACTTGTTTTTGCAGTGCTTTTTGCATGAATGCTTTGCTGATAGGACCTTAAATTGGTCAAGATTTCTGGAAACAATTAGTCAGGAAGATTTTTCTTTAAAATGTTTATATGACTTGTCACAGAAATCTCACTTTGAAGAAACTCCTAAAGAAAATAATCAGAGATATGATCAAGGATTTATGTATATGAATGTTCATCACAGCGCTATTTGTAATAGTGGAAACTTAGGAACAACCTAAATGTCCAAAACATTTCTTCAGCTGTAAATATGATGCTCTGAATGAATATTTAATGGCAATAAAATGTTTATAATAAAATATTAAGAGAACATATCAGAGTAAAAAACATACTTTACAACTCAATTTTATTTAAAAATACAGTTTGTACATCTGCAGTGAAAAGCCTAGAAAGGAATACACCAAAGTCTTAGATGTGGTTGGTTATCTTGGGGAGGAGAAGAGACCCTCCATGGGCTCCTGTTGACTCCAGGCAGATAAAACTTAACTGTGTCTCACCGAATGCCCACTTTGGTTTCCTTCTGCCCTCTGCCCCAGAGCTTTCCTGGGGCCCTACTTATTTTTATTTATGCATTTGCATCCTCCTGCCCCCAGATGGACTGCCATGAGTCCCATTTTATGAAGCTTCTTGGAGGACAGTCTCATGGGGTCAAAAAGTCAGTTACCTTTAGTGATAACCAGTTCTTTGATGATATGTCCCTCCTGTCTTCTCTCCCTTTTATCCCAGGGGAAAATGTCTTAAAAATTTTTTTAAGGCACATAAGCCCTTGACTCAGGTTCTACTTTCTAGGGAGTCCATGCTGCAGTATATAAGCTGGGGGAAATTACTTAACTCTTCTGCATCTCATCATCTTTAAAATAGAGATGATATAATCTTATATAATTTCTAGGGTTGTTGGAGGAACAAATGAGTCAACAGATGTAAGGAGGGTGGTACAGTGCTTGGCACATAGTAAGTACTCAATAACTATGAGCTGATAATTGGCTGACCATTTATGAGGACTTGGATGCAATAATATGCATGTAGAGATCTTGATTTTTCTTTACTATAACTTTGCAACATGGATATTACCCTCTTTATTATTTTGAAAATGGATTCTGAGGGAAATTGTTCACAAAACCAGGCCCAGGCAGGACCACGTCCACACCCAGCATTCTCTGATGCAAAGCCAAGTACACCTCCCTCTGTACCATTCTGCTCCTTGAACTCAAACCCAACAAGGTCTGTGGCCCCTATGTCCATGCTGTTCTATTTGTCAGTGACATTGGGAAATCACTTCAGTATTCTAAGTGTCAGGTTTTCATTTCTATTATGAAAAAAATATCTAACCAACCTACTTCACAGGGTTGTTATTCTTCATGTTAAGCTAAGCAAAAAAAAAAAAAAAAAGAGTTTTGAGAAGTATTTGTAAACCATTTGGCCATAAACATTTAGCTTAGCAGTTGTGTCAGTTTATACTAGCTGCTTTGACAGGTATACCCTGTAACCTCACTATTTGAAAATAATGAGTTCTTTCTCATTCTTGTAAAGTCCTATAGGTGGAGGCTCGGCTCTGCTCCATATGGGCATTTAGGAACACACAATAATAGGCTCTAGACATGGGGTTTCCAAAGTTGCCCTGCCAACATCTTGCCAGGTTATAAGTAAAAAGAATGTGGAGAAAGCACATCTGTCTCTTGTCCATTTTGGCCCAGAAATAATCCAATTACTTCCACTCATCATTCCATTGGTGAGAACTAATCACAGTGAAGCCTGGGAAACGCAGTCCCTGCCTGAGTAGCTGCTTTTCAGCAGTAAGTCTACACTGGGGAAGAAGTGCAGATCTTTGATGGACATTGCATAACCTTATGCAGTTGTGGGAGCTTTTAAAAAAGTTGATGAGATGCTGTTGTTTCACTCCTGAAGTCAGCAGGATAGGTACCTGGGAATAAAAGATGTACACAAAGTGGGGAAAACGAGAACCAACTATGAAACCTACACAGATGGTTCAGAACCCATGAGGATGGACTGGAGCCTACATTAAGCTCTCATTATCTTCAAGTCTGCAGTTTTGATGATGGGGGCGATGGGCAGGAGAAGCTGAAACTGTCAAAGAGGTAAAAACTTGCCGTACTCATTTATTATAAAATGAGTTTCTTAGTACAAAACAATATTTTGTGGCATTCTAAAACAGTGAATAAGCCAACGTCTGTCGATGATGGTGTTGATAGAAGAATGTGGACAGGGCAGGCAAGTCTTTGTGTAGAGTGAGTGTTTATTCCAGTGAGAAGAAAGTGCTGCCCTTTCTATGACCAAAGTGGTATCTGGCTGATCCACCCAGGGAGCAGTGTCATATTAGGGGCTCAGTGTTGGGCCCTTCTGTTGGCAAATTAGACACCCAGCAGTGGCCATAATCAGATCAGACTTGAGGAGCTGAAGTCCATGCCAAGCCCTTACAGAACTTCCATATGTGTTGCCAAGGCCACTTTGTTCATGAGCCCATTAAGCAAGGTCAGGGGTGAACTGGGAATATGCCTGTCTGATAACCATAAGAGAGACCATTTAACCACCTGAATATTAGGATCCTTCTCCGCTGAGGTGCTCCTCAAAGAATAGTCACAGAGGACACTAATACCTTCACACTTAGTGCCCATTCTGAGAGTTCTATCCACATATCACTTTCCCAGACCACTTTGTCACTGTTTTCCCAATCATGTTGCTTACAAATCCCTGAGAATCCTGCCACATCACTAGCTACTGTCCATACCTCTGTCTTCCAGGCAAAATGAACAACTGGTGCTTTCTTCAAAATACTACCTATCATGAGGATTTTCCATCACTGCTGTCCTTTAGTCCATCCAGAGTTGGGCTGCAGTGCTTTGGCCATCTATTTCAGATAGAGCCTGCCTATTACACAAAACTACTTGTGAAACAGGCCCCCAATTTTTCTTTCTCAGACAACATGCCATAGGGAGCTCCCCACGAGGCCCTAGGTGCAGACCGAGAGGGAGGAGGCATATGGTAGAGGAAGGGGCCATGAGCATCTGCACCACTCTGCATGCAAACTTACTTGTGCCTTCAGGATGTGCTCAGGTCTGATATCATACATACCACTTCGATTTGATGATGGAGCGCTGCTGTGCATGCCCAGCTTTATGGGGCTTGGTGGGTCAAACAGCGCCCTTTCAAGATGGGCACCTTAGGTTGCACGATAATTGGTAGCATTTGGTCTCTTTCAAGACCAATTAGTAAGTCAGATCTGTTCTTTGAAAAGATAATAGTTAACTTCAGAGGATGGCATTGTTTCACCCCAAAATCCTAAGGGTCTGTGCCATGATTCCTCTTTAGAGGCCTGCCAAAGTTTCCACAGAGCAATTTATATTTGCCACAGACACTTAAAGTATTATCAGGTTTCCTGAATTATGTGACCCCTGTGGCAGAGCAGCTTTCAGGAGAGTCTGGACCTACTGCAGACTTTTCTCTTGTTCTGGACCCCACTTTTTGGTTCCTCAGTAATATATCAGAGTACCCAAATGAGATATATGTTACCTTCAAAATCCAAAGATGCCCTATAGACATGGTGCCTCCTTCTTACCGGTAAGAGGAGCCAGATACAGCAACTTGTCTTTTAATTTGGAAGGAACATTTCAACATGCCCCAGATCACTGGACTCCCAGAAGTTTCACCAAGGTAGAAAGCCCCTGAATTTTTGTGGAGAATTTGCTTCCCACTGTTTGACATTCATATGTATTTCCAATGTGTCTAGTGTAATTGCTACTTCTTGCTCACCAGGTTCAATTAACATTTGATTATCAATGTAATAGATCAGTATGCTATACTGTGGAATGAAGAGACTCTTAGAGGTCCCTATGGAGATAGGGCTGGAGAGTTGTCCTGAGATAGGATTGAAGCTGAAAGCAAACTGATTCTGATGGTCCCTAGAAATAAACTGCTTCTGATAGTCCCTAATAACAGGTATAGGAAAAAAAAAACATTCAGCAGGTTAAAAGCTGCACGCAAATACTATAGGATGTGTTGATCTCTTCCAGCAATCAATGAACATTAAGGGCAGCAGCTGCAATTGGAGTCCCCACATAGTTAAGTTTATGATAATTAACTGTCATTTTCTAAGATCCATCTTCTGCACAGGTCAAATAGGTGAGTTGAAAAGAATCATCTCCTGGCCCTTTCCATGTCCTAGTTGTGATAGTAATCCCTTCAGTCTCTCTAGAAGTATGAAATTGCTTTTGGTTTAATATTTTATTGTATAGAGGCAGTTTAGTGGCTTTAAATTGGCTTTCTCTACCATAATATTCTTCCATGGGTCAGGGAGGAATATAGGAATTTTGCCAGTTGCTGAGTGTATGTATTCAAATTATGCATTCCTAGCCTGGGGGAATATCTGCAAAGTGGGTTTGCACTTTGTGGATCCACTGCGTCCACTGTAAGATGGACCTAAGCCATAATTCCATTGATGTTTTGGTCCACCATAAAATTCAACTCACAATAGTGTACCATTGTGATGTTTTGGGTGTCCAGGAATTTGTGTCAGCTCAGAATCATTGTTGAACAATCTCTTCAAATTCTGATTATTCCTTTCCCTAATGTACTGTCACTCTGGTAAATGTCAAGGAATCCAGTGTGATGGAGGCAGTTCCCATTGCCATTTGTAATGTACAGAGAATAACCATCTTAGAAAAATTAAAGGATGCCAGAGCTCCTCACACAAATGTATTTACCACAGGCTTGGTGACAGGTGTGTCTTCTGGAATCTCCCAGGTGATATACTTAGGGAGTAGATAAGAAGGTCTTGTAAAAAAAAAAATCCATTCTAGCTTTCCAAAATCCCTTTCTTGTTCAACTTTTTATAATTTCAGATTCACATCAAGTTGTAAAAATGGTTCAGCAAATTCCATTACTTTTCACTCAGCATATTATAATTATAATGATAGCATATTATAATGATCAAAACTAGGAAATTTGCACTGGTACAATACTACCGAGGCAATACAGACTTTATTCAGATTTTACCTTTTTGGGGGTGTATATTTCTATGAAATGTTATTGCATTTAGATATTCATGTAATCACTACAACAATCAGGGTAAAGAATAAAGAGATGTCTCCACCACCCCACGGAAACTTCCATGTGCTACCCCCCTCTGTTACACCCTCCTCCAGCCCTAACCCCTGGCAACCACTGATGTGTGCTCCCTCGCTATAATTTGATCATTTTGGAAAGGTTATATAAATAGAATCAGATAGTTTGTAACCTTTTGAGACTGGATTTTTTCCAATCAGCATAATGCACTTGAGATCCATCCAAGTTATTGAGTCTATTAATAATGTGTTTTTTTATTCTGAGTAATAATGCACTGCATGGTTATACCATTGTTGGAATTCACCCACTGAGTTATTTCCAGTGTAGAATGTTGAATACTGTGCCCCCCCAAAAACAATTCCTGTCCATCTATCTAGAACCTCAGAATGTGACCTTATTTGGAAATAGGAACCTTAACAGGTGTAATTAGTTAAGATGAGGTCATACTGGATTAGGATAGGCCCTAAATCCAATGATGCATAAGGAAGTCCCCTGAAGACACAGAGAAGAATGTGAAGACATGATGAATGTGAACTGCAGATGGAGGCAGAGATTGGAGTGATGCATCCACAAGCCAAGGAATGCCAAGGACTGCTGACCACCACCAGGAGCTAGAAGAGAGGTATGAACACCATCTCCCTCAGAGGCTCCAGGAGGAACTAATCCTCCTGACACCTTGATTTGGACACCTGACCTCCAAAACTGTGAGAGAACGAGTTTCTGTTCTTTTAAGCCACCCAGTTTGTGGCAATTTCTTTCAGCCTTAGGAAAATAAAACATTCAATTTTTAGCTATTACAAATAAAGCTGCTATGAATGTCTATGTACAGGTTTTTGTGTGGACAGTTTTCACTTCTCTACGACAAATATCCCCAAAATGGGATTTCTTTGCCATACATTAAGTGTTTGTTTGACCTGCAAGGGAACTGCTAACCTGTTTTCTAGAGTGGTTGTATCATTTTTCATTACCTCCACCAATGTATGAGAGATTCTGTTTCTCTGCATCCTCTCCATTAATTGGTATTAGTATTTTTTATTTTAGCCACTCTAGTAGTTTCATGGTGGCATCTCATTTTGGCTTCATTTTTACTTTCTGAATGGCTAGTGATTAACTTTTGTTTTTCATGTGCTTATTTGTCATCCATATATTCTCTTTGGTGAAGTGTCTGTTAATATCTTTTGTCCATTTTCAAATTGGATTTTTTCTTACTGTTGAATTTAAAGAGTTATTTTAATATTCTGCTTACAAATTCTTTGTCAGATATGTGTTTTGCAAACATTTTCTCCCAGTCTATGGTGTCTATTCATTCTATTATCCCTAAGATTTTTGATAGTTTCTCTACTATCTGCCAAGAAAGTTTTGGTATTTCAACCACATTTAGGTGGGTCACCTTTTTTTTCATTAACTTTTAAAATTGTATAATATGTATACAAAACAAAGAAAGAATAAAGCAATAATTTTCAGAGCACTCTTCAACAAGTAGTTACAGGGCAGATCCCAGAATTTGTCATGGACTACCATACCATCCTCTCAGATTTTTCCTCCTAGCTGCTCCAGAATATAGGAGGCTAGAAGGAATAAATTTTTTTTTTATCATCACAATCGACTTTTTTTGGTGAAAATTAGCATATATACAAAAAAGCAATAAATTTCAAAGCACAGCACAACAATTAGTTGTAGACAGATTTCAGAGTTTGGTATGGGTTACAATTCAACAATTTTAAGTTTTTACTTCTAGCTGCTCTAAGATACTGGAGACTAAAAGAAATATCAATTTAATGATTCAGCAACCATATCCATTTGTTTAGTTGTACCTTCTCTGTATAACTCCACCATGACCTTTGATCTTTCTATCCCATTCTTTAGGGTATTTGGGCTAAGGCCATTCTAACTTTTTCATGTTGGAAGGGACTATCAATAATATGGGGAAAGGAGATGAAACTAGCTGATGTTCTGGAGAGGCTGGGCCCTCTAGGTTTCAGAACTTAACTGGCACAGGGACCCATCTGGAAGTTGTAGGTTTCTGGAAAGTTACTCTAGTGCGTGGAACCTTTGTAGAATCTTACATATTGCCCTAGGTGTTCTTTAGGATTGGCTGGAATGGTTTTGGTTGGAGGTTGGCAAGTTATGATAGGTAGCAATGTCTAACTGAAGCTTGCATAAGAATGACCTCCAGAGTAGCTTCTCTACTCTATTTGAACTCTCTCAGCCACTGATACTTTATTAGTTATACTTCTTTTCCCCCTTTTTGTCAGGATGGAATTGTTGATCTCATGGTGCCAGGGCTGGATTCATCCTTAGGAGTCATCTCCCATGTTGCCAGGGAGACTTTCACCCCTGGATATCATGTCCCACATATAGGTGGGTCACCTTTTGATCCAGATTTCCATCAACCAACCAAACAAACTGTTAGAGCCACTACCAGTTCCTAGAGCTAGCATGCTGAATCTGGTATCTCTGCTTAGTGAACCCATAAAAATAAATTTGGCTTAAACTAATTTATATTTCTTCTAATCTGATCTCACACTCAGGACCCATTCCATACACATTCTCCAGGCTCTTATCAATAAAATTGGCAAAATCATGCAGTTATTTTGTGTGTGCCATACTTTCTCATAGGTCACATTTTGTACTTTACCCTTTGGGGCCTATACTTGAGCCTGGTTATAGATTTAATAGCAATGAACAATGGTGAAAGTAGGTCCAAGGAGGTATAATCCCTTGCAGCACAGTTGCCTCAGGGGAGGTCCTTGTAGCCTCCTTGTCCTAACCTCCTCACTCAAGGGCAGACGGACTGGAAAGCTGATTTAGCAGCTTGTATTTCCCTGTGCCAATTTTCAGAGGCCCACTGCTTCAAAATCAATTCCCTAACTTTAACATTGGAGACACTGTGAGGTTGAGAATTCAATTCATGTTGCAATTCAGCCTCCTGGAGGATTCAACTTTGGGTTCAGTTTTCAAAAATCTCAACCTTTTGGCTCTTGAAGATAACACTTCATTTTAGAACCATTCAGTCCCTTATGTGAACCTGAAACTGGGAATTTAAGCCCTGATCTCATCATTTTTCTCTCAAGTTCTCCAGTGCACTCAGAAGAAATCAACCTGCCCCGTTTATTTATTTCCACTCAAATGTTCAGTGGCAGCAAATAACAGAAGATAATAATAAATAGAAGGCTCTGGTCACCCATGTATAAATACATGATTACAAATGTCTGCATGTGATATCTTAGGTAACTGTTCTGCTTCTGAGTACATGGACTACCAGTGTCCCTTTTGCCACTGGAAATAGGATCATTGATGTCTTTAAATTTAATCAGATTTGAAAGTCAATTCTAGAAAAACAGGCCCCAAACCTATTCTCAAGACCTGTTCCCTGGAACCACTTCCAGTACTGGGTTTGATCAGACAGTGTTTGATTAGAGAAGCAGAAGCACTAGGAGTTATACACAATAAGGAATTTATTATGGGAATTTGAAATTATGCAATTGTGGGAGCTCTATGAGAGGCTGTTTTTTCTAAGTCTGGTGCTTGATACTGAAGGAAGCAGGGCAGTCAGAGATGCTATGAAGTGGAGGGAGCAACCCACATGGATGGACTGAAACCACCTCTAAGCCTTCAACTTTGATGATATATGGTGATCTGCAGGAGAAGCTGGCACATTTTGTTACAGAGCTCAAAAATGCTTCGCTGAAAAATAAAAAGCTTTGCTGAAGTATCAAGGATGCTGAATTGGGAGATTCTGCAATATCTGGAATCACTGAGGCCTGGCAGTTTCCCTATACCAACAAGGTGAGCCAGTCGATAAGTAAAAATGTGCATGAACTGTGGCAGCACGTGGTGCCTGCATTGACCTTCTGAGCGTAAAAGGAATCTGACTCCTACTTCAGTTCTACCTTCCATTGTTTCCAAACTGTCTTTTGTGTTCAGTGCTCACCCAGAACTATGCAAAGGAGGGCATTTGGGATATATGGTTCCAGTTTAGCTAAGTTTGCACCACACAAATGCACCACAGTTGCAAGGTTTAGGAAAATGCTCTTCCCAACATTCTACTATTCTTTTAAATGCTGACACCTTGAGAGATAGAATTACAAGGTACTTTGCAGCTGTATCTCTGAGAATAAAAAAATGTTAACTGTCTTGTGCTGATGCTGATATCTGGGATATAAAGCAGTGGGACCCCATTCCAGTATGAGATGGAGCTCTGGGTTCAGGATCTGGAATGGTCACAGGCCTGTTCTTCTTTATGTCATCCCACCCCAACAAGGTCCTTGATACCAAAATCTCTGATAGTTTAAACCTTTAAAAGTGCTTTTTTTCAGGTTCTCACAGAAACTGAAGCTAACAGAAATTTGACAGTCTATGGCCTTCTCCAAAAGAGACAAGCTAGCATGAGGGTTCAGGGTCATTTTTACCTTCAGAGAATCTTCTTATTCAGGACTAAGAGCTGTTAGGCTGTTATTAATTATCTCCTTGACAACTTGAACAGACATTTGCAGAACCAGGAACCAATCATGTTAATTACTTTTCCCTTCAGCAGCTTGGAAACCAATCATGCTTTGACACAAATCCAGGAGGACTACAGCATGTGTTTGGTCCTTATGAATTCTTTTGAAAATGCACAGAAGTGGGACCTATCATATTTTCAGAGGCATATGTAAGGTGAGAAGGTGTAGCGTGGCACGTGAGTTTCTGATACCCATTCCTCCAGTTGAGAACTACTATTCTATTTTTGACACTCAGCATAATACCAGGAGATGACTATTCTAATAATATATTTTGCTTGACCAATTGGCCTATGTAGTTATAATGATATGCAAGTATTAGTGAAGGTCTTGAAAAAATTAGAGGAAAATTAAATGCTGACATTAATTCAGAAGGTGGTGTACTCAGGTGCGTAACTTATGGGTAATCTCCTTTTGGACTGTACAACAAAATTATTTCCACATTCAATAAGATGACTCAGAGGAATACTGCATTGTTGATCTTGTTATAGTAAATTCCCATGAAGGAACAATTTGGTTCTTCTCCACGAAACAGTCATTTTCCATAATGAAAATGCAGATGCTGTGCTAGCATTGCAGGGGAGCAGGAAGAGGAGGGGTGATGCTGCGAAGGCTTTGGGGCGACTTCCTCTTCTGCCATTACCCTGTATCTACTCCTTTCCTTCACATCACAAACACGCCAAACAAGTAAACCAATCCTCCAAACCAAGTACTAAAATAAAATGGCCTTCCAATTCCAGATAGTGGAGAGGAAGGCAGTATTTATACACATTGTCCATATCCTCACTTGAGTTCAGAGGAGTTGTTTTTCATTGGTTAATTCATTTTCCAGCAGATGAACTCACTTCTATCTCATGGCCAACCCCAACCAAATAGGCCATCAGCTTGCAAATGTGCTTAGTTGGACAGTGTTATAACGAAACAAATACTCTTCTAGTGCCTAAAGGCAGGGACCTTTCCTCATGGCGTTTCCTATTGTTAACACAGCAAGTGCTCAGTGGGTGTTTGTGCTGAGCATGATGAAGGACTTTAACCCAATCTGATAGCAGGCTCCTAGCCCTGCACAGAATAGTGTGATACATGTAGTTGTTGGAATCTGCTGGATAGTAGAACACTTGATTTCTGAAAAACAGCAACTCTCTCAAGGATTAATAAAGGCATTTTAGACCATTTCTTTTTTTTTTTTTTTACTGGACACAGTTTTTGTTTTTTATCGAAATCCACAAAGTTCTGGAAAGGCGGGTAGTTGAAAAGTAAGAAACTAGCACCATACTTGAGCCCATGGAAAGACCGACAGTAGGCACGGTCTATACCTTCAGGAAACTCATGGTCCATTTGTAGAGGGAGTCCCTATCGAGCTGTGGTAGACCGTGAATGGGTAACTGGTGTGATTAAAATATAAAGTGACTGAGGAGAGTTAGAGCACTCAGGAAAGGTTTCTAGGTGATATGGGTTCTGAACCAGATCTATGAACAATGGATAGGAGTTAAATAAGCTAGTCTTTTTTTTTTTTTAACTTTACTTTTTATTGTGGTAAAATATATACAACATAAAATTTGCCATTTTAACCTTTTTTTAGTGTAAAATTCAGTGGCATTAATTACTTTTATAATGTTGTGCTACCATCACCACCATTCATTACCAAAACTTTTTCATCACCCCAAGCAGAAACTCTTCACCCATTAGACATTAACTCTTTCTTCCCCCTTCCCTCAGCCATGGCTAACATCTACTCTGCTTTCTGTCTCAAATTAATTTGAATCTTCTAGATAGTTCATAAAAGTGGAATTATATAACAGTTGTCCTTTTAAATTTGGCTTCTTTCACTCAGTGCAATGTTCTGAAGATTTATCCATGTTGTAGCATGTATCAGAACTTCATTCCTTTTTATGCCTGGATAGTATTTTATTGTTCAGATACACCATATTTTGATTATCCATTCATCTATCAATGGATACTTGGGTTGTTTCGCCTCTTGACTATTGTGGATAAGGTTGCTATGAAGATGAGTATACAAACATCTCTTTGAGACCCTTTTCTCATTTTCTTTGGGTACATTCCTAGAGGTGGAATTGCTGAGTCCTATGGTAATTCTTTCCACAGTGCTTTCCATAGTGACTGCACCATTTTACATTCCCACCAATAATGTGTAAGGTTCTAGTTTCACCACATCCTCTCCAACATTTTTCATTTCTTTCTTTTTCTTCTTTTAAATAATAGCCATTCTTAGGGGTGTGAAATGGTATCTCATTATGGTTTTGATTTGCATTTCCATAATGGCTAGTGATACTGAGCATCTTTTCATGTGTTTATTGGCTAATTATATATATTCTTTGGAGAAATGTCTATTTAAGTCCTTTGCCCATTTTTTTTGGTGGGGGGCATGGGCAGGTACAGGGAATTGAACTCGGGTCTCCTGGAATGGCAAGTGAGAATTCTACCACTGAGCCACTGTTGCACTGCCCTGCCCATTTTTTAATTGGGTTGTCTTGACTTTTTGTTGTGGCCTTGTAAAAGTTCTATTAAACCCTTATCTGATATGTGGTTTAAAACTATTTTCTCTCATTGTTGTCTTTTCACTTTCTAGATAGTTTTTTTGATGCACAGAAGTTTTTAATTTTAATGACATCGAGTTTTTACAGTTAATTTTGTTGTTCATGCTTTGGCTGTCATATCTAAGAATCCATTTCCAAGTTCCAGATCATGGAGATTTGCCCCTATGTTATCTTCTAAGAGTTTTATAGTCTTAGCTCTTATATTTGGGTTTCTGACCCATTTTGAATTTATTTATTTATTTATCTCTCTATTTATTTATATTGGTTTTTTTTTTTAATATATTGGTTTTTAAAAAGGGAATTTATTAAGTTGCAAGTTTACAATTCTAAGGCCATGAAAATGTCCAAACTAAGGCATCCAGAGAAAGATTCCTTAACTCCAAAGAAAGGGCCAATGCATTCAGGATTTCTCTCTCAGCTGGGAAGGCACATGGGGACGTCTGCTAGCTTTCTTTCCTGGCTTCTTTTTTCATGAAGCTCCCCCGGGGATGTTTTCCTTCTGCATCTCCAAAGATCTCTGTGTCAGCTCTGAGCTTTTTCCAAAATGGTTCCCTCTTAAAGGACTCCAGTAAGTAACCCTCCTTGAAGGAGTAGAGCTACATTGACATGGAAACCACCTAATCAAAAGGCCCCACCCACAATTGGGTCAGTCATATCTCCATGGAAACAACTTAACCAAAGTGCTCCTACTCTACAATATTGAATCAGGATTAAAGAACATGTCTTTTCTGGGGTACACAATAGCTTCAAACCAGCACACCAAGCACTTCACTCCAGGGCCAGTCCTGACCCGAGCAGACATATCTGATGGCACATCCCTTCCAGCAGGTGGTCTTTATCTCCTTAGCCTGGGATACGTCTGTGCTCAGTGTGTTTTTTCTCTTGCGTCCTGCTGTGCATGGCTAGTCTGTATGACTGGATTGTTGCTTTAATTCTCCAATTTGTGGTCTAACTCAACTTCTGAGGACCCAAACACCAGTCAGTCTCTGCTCCTGGGAGCTTTGTTCTGTTGCCTATAATTCTAGCTGCTGGTAGATGACTGCCCTAAACCCAAGGGACCACAAGATAGCACTCTACTATGGGACCAGGCCCACCCTCTTGGGCTCTGTAGAACCCATGCATGTGTAGGCCAAGTTTACTGTGCCTCAACAGGTCCATGATTATTCTGCACATATAGGCCAACCACTATGGGCTCACTGATTTTGTTTCTCCTACCTAAAAATCTGGGGAGATACAAATTATTATTCCTTTTTTACAGGCATGAAAGTAAAGGTCCTGATAGAATAAGTTTAAATACACATCTAATTGTAAAGTTTGTGCTCACTCTAGTAGATCATAACAATTGGGGGGGATGGGGAGTGGGTACCCAGCTGCCTCGTGTTTGCATACATCAGAATTCATGGTTAACCCAGTCTGTTGTTCTCCCACTCTTTCCTCTTTCTGATGCTTTTCAGAACTCACTCAGTTCCCAACATGGGAACTTCTACACTACTTTGAAAAATATCCACATAGAGGGGGTCTCATACATAAAATGTATAATTATATTAAAACAAAAGGAGAGTTAAAAATCCCAGCCCATGTAAGCAAATACACATGTTGAGGCTTCAAATAGGCCTTGCCAGCAGTTGTAATCACACAAATGGTAAATGTTCTTTTGAGTCATTGTACTATACTATAAAAATAACTTTAATTTGGAGAAGATTGAACCTTGCTTGTGGAAGTTCATAACTGATTCAATATGTAATAGTGAAGGCTATTTTTTAATTCTGTCTTTTCCTTTTCTTTGTGAAACCAGGATTTAGTTCAACACAACAGAAATTAGGTGAAAGTTTGTTTTCTAAGGTAAAAGTTGAAGCTGTGGCAGATCTGGGCAGATGCCAAGGTTTTGTTAAAGCTCCTGGGGTCTCTGGAGTATGTTCACTTCTCTCCTGGAAGGACCTGTCCAACAAGAGCCAACAGCTGCCAGCCCAAGTTTGGTGATTGCTGCTGGCCTGACTTTATCATAGAAAGGACAGATGTTCCTTTACTGGCCTGGTCAACTAACAAACTCTCAATACATGCCAGGTGGCAAAAAAAAAAAAAAAAAAAAAAAAAAAAAAAGGAGGAGCTGTAGTCTCTGATCCCAAGGATTTCAGGTTTAAGTGAGGAGTGAGGACTAAGTTACCGGCAAACAAACTCTATGAAAAAAATGCTAGAGGAGTTTAGGGGAAGGAGGAATCCCTGTGAATTGGAATGGGCAAATAAGTCTGTTGTAAAGGGGGAAGGGGGCGAAGAAACTTGGGGGATGAGAACAATATCTGTCCCCCCTGAGGTGACACAGACCCTGGGGATGCTAAAGAAACCTGGGTTGGGGGAGATAAGATTGAGCAGTAGCAAAGGGCTGGAATGCAGGCAGACTTTGAAAGTCAGGTGGAGGTGTAATTTGGGCACAAGCTGCTACTTCTTTCTAGTTGCTTAATGGGGAGCCTTGGGGTGACTGTGCAGATTGAAGGTTGCTAAGGAACCAGGGATATTGAATGAGCCTACAAACATGGACAATGGCAGATCTTATCCTTGAGGCTCAGAGAAAGATGCTGCTAGATGCAGCAGCTTGTGGACCCAGCTCTGTTGTTTCTCCTGCACTTATTTAATTATTCTTAATTTACTTTGTCTTTCCTTGCCTTGCTTTGCTTTGCCTTGTGAGGTTCTTAAGTGCGCTTATTGCCAGAACCAGAAGGTGCAGCTGAAGGATCCTCGTGGAGAGGTGGGCCTGTGGTTGTCACTGATGTTTGAGCATCCTTGCTGTTTTGAGAGAGAAGCTGTGTGTGTGCGTTTGGGTGGGTGTGCGGGTGGTGAGGTTGTCCTAAGCAGATCTACCTGCTTGCCTTATGTCTGTGTGAACTTTGCCTATAGAAAATCAGAAGAATGAAGCACTGAAGAGATTATTAGCCAACGTGAGCCTCCATGGCAGCAAATAATAAATTCTTATTAATGGTGACATTGCCAGAACCCAACCCCTGCAGCTGGCAGGGCTGGCTGCCCTTCCTCTGACTCAGGCTTGATCCCCAATGCCCTTTTCCTGTATTGATTAAAGCCATGTGAGACATTAACTTCATGCAAATTAGCAGCTAAGAACCCTTAAAGAGACAAAGAGGGGCTGGCAGATGCTGTTTTCTGAATCTGCAGAGGTCTATGATTTTCAACATGCGAAATGTCCCTGTGGCACTAGTGGTTGTTCTTGTCCCTTTGCGTTTGTCTTCCCAAAGCCCCTTCTCTCCCAGTTATTACTGTCCCTTGAGATATATGAGGGGAGAAGTATGAGCTTCTCTTCGTACTTCATGGGAAGGCAGGATGTGGTGTAGAAGGTGAGCTCTGGAGTCACACAGATTAAAGCCAAACTCTGGCTCTGCCAGTTGCTAAATGACCTTAATCTCTTTACACCATGGTTTCCCCTTCTGGTAATAATACCTATCTCATCGGGTTGTATTGTGGCTTAGATAAGGTGCTTTGGCACTTAGAAGGGGCTGCTGGGGCCTAAACATGTTTTTCCTGTTGCTTATTCCAGTTGAGGTGTCTCAGAAGGTGACGCCTGAACCAGGTAAGCTTCTGGACTCATCTTAGATCTGGGCTGCTGCCTGGCATCTCAGGGCGTGAATATCGGAGTCAAACCTGACTACTGAGACAAAAAAAGAGTATCAGTTCCTTTCCTCTGAATGTTTCCTGTTGGCACTCCCCAGACAATTAAAGGGTAATTTTATTTAAAATTTATGAAATAGCTTCATTCAGGTCACTCCTAGCACCCTCACAGCTTTATAACCAGAAGAGGATGGAGAAAGAGAAAGCCTCTCCCACCCACAGAAAAGTGTTTATACTTTTCTTTCCATTTCATATTCTGCCCTCTCAGTCATCCTAAATGTTTATTTAACGATGCTCAAAGACCTTTTAAGCTTCCTTGGTTTAATGTTTGCTAAACACCCTGTCACTTCTACTTCTACTGATAATTTCCTGCTTGCTGCAAAATTGCCCTTGCTTACGCACCGTCTGGAAACTCTTAATAGAATGACTAAAGGCTCAGTCTCTGAGTGATGGGCTCCCCACAAGTGTGTGGGAAGCCCATGAGGTCAGGACAATCTTTGGGCAGAGAAAATGAAGAAGGACTGTGAAGTCGGGAACTCACTTGGAATTTAGGAATTCCTAAGAGTTTTGGGAAAAAGTTTCAAATGGGTGTGATAATTGTCAGAACCCCAGGCAGAGGCAATCTTGTTCATCCCTAGATGACTCCTGGGCCCTTGACTTGGCCTAAAGCCTTGTGAAGAGTTTCTTAATTTAGAAGAGAGAGTGAGGGACATGACCAGATGCCAGGTGGTGGTTCCGCTGACTCCTGGCACATGAAGTATCGAATACCAAGGATATAAACTGGCTCTTTCCCAGGCCACAGGCTGAATTTCAATCAAACTCTTAGCTCAGCTTACCCTCTATGTGATTTTTTTTTTTATCTTGCTGGCCAAAGCTACAAAAAGATGGATTTTTGACTGTGATGGCAATAAGAAGTTGGAGAATCCTCACATGTGTTTGTGCAGGTGATATACTGAGCAACTCTAGGGGGTGACAGTCACATTGCAGTCTAAGAAAATGTTCTCTCTAGAATTGTACAGTCACACAGATTAGATATAGATCCGGAAGCAAGTTGGGGAGTTGTGATAAAGAATCCCAGGACGAGGCTGAAGGCAATATCTGCAAAGATCAGGGCAAAGGCTCTCAAGTAGGAGTCTCCACACCATACCAGCTTCCAACTGCGTCCTACCCGACTGCAATTTCAGACTGGAAAGCTTCTCAGTGGTGTATGGTACCCTGGGATTGTTGAGTCTGGAGTGTATTCATTCACAAGAAGTATATCTTGAAAAATTTGAAGGATATGGTTTTCTCCCCTTCGAAGCTTATAGTCTTGTGGAAGTTATAAATCTGCTAATCAGGAGTTTGAGTTTCCTGAATAAGGATACCATACATCAAGGGCTAGAGTATTTCAGAGCAAAGGGAGATCAGTGTCAGCGGGAGTGGTGAGGGAACACTTTTTGGAAGAGATGGATCTTTATATGTTCCTTGGAGAATACGTTGGATTGGATGTGGGGGAGGGGGGCCGAGGGAGCAGAGTTAGCACATGTAATAAACAGGGGTGAGGACCAGAAAGGTGGGACGCATATGAGTGTTGGCCTGGATTGGACAATGAGCAGGGAATGAGGAAGCATGCCAGCTGAGACCATGTTCATGCCAAGTGGAGAGAGACGTATTGTGATAGTAAAATGGGGCCAAATTTGAGAGGTTTTGATCCAGCAGAGCGGTTCAGAATATATTCGGGTGGGGAGCAACAGAAAGATTCTGAATAGTACATGCATCTGAAATCAGAAAGGTCTGCAAGGTGGGCCCCACCTCCACCTCCTCCACCCAGGCTCCTCCTAATTTAGGAAGGACTTTGTAGGCTGTAATGAAGAGTTATAATTTTCTGGCTTGGGCCTCTCCCAATTTTTCTTTCCCCCAGCCAAGTTCCCTTTGAACCAGGGAGAGTGGGTGATTGTCTTTGCATGAAGCACAGTCAGTCTCCAACAATGACCAATGCACAATGGATATGAGAGGCCAAATACCACCCCATTGCCTCTTGTTGATGGCTGGCTGCTTCTGAATGGCTGATAAATAGTACCATTTCCTGAGCTCTGAAAAGTCCTTTCCTGCTTACTGGGGGTGGGGGTGAAGAACCAGGGCAGGAAAAACTTCAATGAATCCCAGGAGAAAAACTTAGCTAATCAGGAATGCTGCTACACTGCCATCCCTTGCTAGGGTGTCAGTGTTCAAAAGCACATCCATAAGTTGCCATTTAAGTCACATTCACTGAGAAAACATACATTTGAGGTGATGTCATATGTCCAAAGCTCCAAAGACCTCTGCTAGTTTCAGGAGTGTGGCTCCCTCACCAGTCAGCTTTACGTTCAAGGTCTTGTCACGCCCAGTTTGAATCTTTGGGAAGTTACCTCCCCTCTGGCCAGGCCAAGGCCTCTGAGAACTAAGTGACCCTTGGGCTTCATCCTGCTTTGAGCCTTCCCTGTCAAACTCCTGTTTCCACCAGGAAAGCAAATTGATGATGGATGAGAGCACTGGGCATGCTCTACTTCCATCCAGGCTGTCAGTGAGCAAAGCCATCTGCACACAATTACGGCTCTGGAGGTTGAGCAATAGATTGGCAGAGCTGGTTTCCAATGCTATAGAAAACCCCCATTTGTCCATAACTTCCCCAGAAAGTAATCATTCATCTCCTTATCAGCCTGGGGGAGCTTGTCAGCTCCTACTGACCTTGGGTAGTAACTGTCAGCTGAAAAGCAAGAGCAGAAAAATTGTTTCTATTCTAGAAGTTTTCAATTCTAATCCTGGAGGCTCATTCTTGAACAGATGAGTATTTGGTGTTCAAAACAATGGGGATGCAGGTCAGCAGAGCCAATCCTACTTTTCTTGTACTTTGGCATGCAACAGGGATCCTGAGGAAACAACAGTAAAGCCATGCTTCAGTAACATTTCAGGAGGAAAGTAAGGCACTCCAAGGAGTCAGAACCTTACAGAACTGTTGGTTGGGCATAAAGAGTCCCAGGAGGGAGAGCCTTTTCTTGTCTCCCTGGGTTAGGAGAATTTTATTTGAATTTTCCCTTTGTGGTCTTCATTCAGATCATGGGCTTTTAGCAATTCTCTTTCCTTTCTTTTTGAGGGACCTGCGAGTCACTGTTATATCAAAGAATCATGGACTTTCAGAGTTGGAATGGATTTTACATCTTCTTCTGTAACCCCTGGACTTACTCCTAAAGAAACCAAGGACCAAGAGGTGGAGTGATGTATTCAACATCACATACTAGTGAATGAGGAGCTGTTCTTGGGAACCTGACCCCCGGATTTCCAGGATTTCAGCCCGGTGTTCTTTCCACCCCACCCAAATATCTTCCATTTGTGGATTGTTTGTATCTCAATCAGTGCTAGAGAAGAGGTGGAGAGTCTTCCTCTTTTAAATGGTAGTTTAAATCCACCATCTTTCCCTATGTACAGATACATACAGACATGAACACACAGCTAATTCTGCTGTGTGGTGAGAGTTGAAAACAAAAACTCTAGGGCAGATGTCTGGTCCCAGTCCTGACTATTAAATCAAAATTTCCTAAGGTGGTTCCCAATTTTATGCATGCTTTAAAAGCTCTCATGTAATTCTGAAATGTAACCAGTCTTGACAACTTTGGCCCAGTTGTCTGAGTAGGGTATGGGTGCAGTGCAGATCTGGTGGAGGTAAGGGGCAACTAGTGACATTTGCAGGGTGACTTGGGGGTGGGGAAACTCTACTTTTTCATTCTTTTGAAGGAGAATGACTGATGATAGGGAAAGAGCAGGTGGAAGTTGTTGGGATATAATGCCATTAGAATGTTAAATTCTGGGAGAACAGGAAACCCCTTGTATGCCCAGTCCTAGCATGGTGGCAGGCATATCATCAGCCTCATGATGATTTATTAAATGAATGGATGTTGCTGCTAGAAGTTATGCCTGGTACCACAAGGCAAGGTCTGCAGCCTGCTTTTCAGATGGTGCTCATTCAATCTCAACTAATTTAGCTTAATTTAACTGATACTCATGCAGCCTCTGTCATGTGCAGTCCAGATGCTAAGAGGAATGCACATTTAGGGGAGCTGTGAGTCCCACTCTCAAGTCCCCCCGGTCTGGAGAGGGAACTTCCTCACCTCTCACCCAACCAGAGCTCACAGATGATGGGAGAGCTGGCTTGTGTTGTGCTGGGCTTTGAATTACAAACCTAGGTCTTAGCTGTTGCCCACAAATGGCTTTACTAGGAAGTGAAAAATGATGTAGGCTTAATTATGTGTGTGTGTATGTGTGTGTGTTTGGCAAAGTACTTTCTTGGGTGCAGCCCTAGAGTTCTCTTTCATTTTGTGACCTTTATAGTGATTCATATTTTCAGTGATGATCTCATCATTGGAAATAAATTGCTCCATGGAACAAGAAGGTGATTGAAGCTCCAAATCAATCAACTGATCAATTGAGCAATCAATCCAAGGTTCATCATTAATGTTTCTCTGAGGTAGAGAAGATGGGAAAGTACTCAAACAGATGACTCACCAAAATGGCAAGAATTCAGCATGAAGAAATGGAAGTCCCCTAAATGGTGAGGCTTGGAGTAGAGTTAGGTAGAATTTCAGAGCTTTAATAAAGGCTAAGTTTAGAAATGTTGAAGAACTCTTAGAAAATGATAAAACTCTTGGACTCTGGGCAGTAGAAGGAGAACTGACTATGAATCTTGAATTATGTTTCTGTACCCGGAGATTCAAAAGTTTAGGCAAGAGGGAGACTGAGACTTGGAGAAAATATTTACTTGTCTATATAAGAATTATAAAGAATTCTGATTTCTAAAACTGGCAAGCTTGTTATTGCTTCAATGTACTATCCCCATTGTGCCTGTTTAGCATATTTTCTTTCCGAAACGCCCCAACTTCCAACCCAAGTCTAGCTAATGCCTTGGCCAGCAGGGAAGCCACAGCAAACCACAGACAACTTGTCACATGCTCCTATCTAGGCATTTGCCCAACTTGTCCTCATTGAGAGGCTTCTGCCTTCCAGAGACACGGAGTTGGGTCTGTGGGCCCAGGGGACACGTCTCTTCCTTCCACTTGGGAGCCTGGCAGAGCACTGGTTCTGTCATGGCCACAGTTCAATCACCCTTGACATTTGTATAATCCCTTTATAGTTTACAATGTGCTTATCCTGCACCACTTCATTTATTCCTCACAGTAGCTCTGGGCAAAAGGGCAGGCACTGATTATGCAGAATCAACAAACATTTATGGAGAACTGACTGTGTGTGTGTTCCAGACACATGCAAACGAGCTATTTCCTTTGAGAAGTAGACAGTCAGCTCTCTGAGAGCAGGGAACCTAATGGGTTGCTCAGGAGTATATCCCCAGCTCCTAGCCCAGTGCCTGGCATACAGCAGGTGCTCAATGAATGAATGAATGAGCATTATGAGTAAGCCTTTCCATCCTTTTTGTCTAGATAAAGAACTGAGGGCCAGAGAAGTCTTACAAGCAGACTGGAGTGTACACGTGGATATGATGGATCTGAAACCCTGGTCCAGGCCTCCTTGCCTCCATGCCCTGGGTTCCTTCTCCTGACAGGCCTCCCATCAACAGCCTGCAAATGGGATGGGCCTGGGGCGATGTGGCTGCAGGATGAGCTACCCTTTCCCCATGAACAGTTCCAGGGAAGGGAGGCCGAGGCATGTGTGTAGTGGGGGGAATCAATATAGAGTGTGCCAAAGAGGCTTGTAGGCACTCTAAACCTCTTCCCAGAACACCCTGTCCTGAAGGAGCAGATCCCAGGCTGGAGTTGCCTTCCTGGCAGAAGCAGCAGGTTGGCAAGCCCAGAACCGCCTAGGCTTGCTATCCCCCCAGGAAGCAGCCTCAAAAGGGTTGGGGGAAGGGGCTGAGCTGTCCACCCTTCCAGGCCTCAAGGCTTTGGGGGCACTTAGGTAAAGAAGTGGGTATGGGTCTTGGAAGGTGGGGCATAAATTGACCACGCACAGAGCTTCTTCCCACAAATGACACTTGGGGGAGGCTCCTGGCCCAGTGGTTGGCTACAGAGATGCCTGGCCCAGCAATCTGTGTTTGTGTGAAGCTCTGAAGAACAGTCCTGAGGGAAAAGAATGTGGTGACTAATGGAGACAAGTCCCGGCAGATGGGTGGGCATGCCTGGCTCTGGCTGGGCTTCTTGTTGACACACACAGACTCCCAGCTTGGGCTGGCTTCAGAGAGGGGCGGTCCCACTCTAGGTGGGTGGGCACCCTCTGAGGTTTCCCTTCACTCATTCAGAAGTAGCACCATCCAGCTGAGGACTGATCACATAGAGGGTAGGCAGTGGAAGGAGAATTCAGGCACTGGCCCCTTCTTGCAGTGATGGCTGAAGAGGTGGCAAAGCATAAATCAAAGCCATGCAAGTGCTGAGCTGGCAGGACAAAGAGGCAGCCCCTGGCTGCAGCTGCACTGCCTGACAGAAGACATGAGTGTAGTGGAGGAAACTCCTGACCAGGAGTCAATAGACAGAAGCTAACGTCTTCTCTGTCACCTGAGAGCTGTTTGACCTCAAATAAGTTTCTTCATTTCTCTGAGCTATAATTTTCTCACCCATATCATGGGTATAATAATATCCTTGGCTTGACTTCTACCATGCAGGGCTGCTATGAGGATCAAATGAGACAATGCAAGTAAAATAACTTAACCACCTAAAAACTGCTGTGTGACTATCAGCGGGTTTTGTGCTTCTACCAAAGAGCAGCTGGAAGGCAGCATGCAGACCAGGGATCTTTATTTGTTTGAGTCCTGTCAACTTCAGTGCCAGTTCATCTTTATGTCCTCTGAAAGGTTTTTCCAGGTGATCACTTCCTTCCTTCCCTTCCAAATACTATGCCTGCTGCTCTTACCTCTGTGGCTGTACCTGTCCCTGTCCACTGCTACCAGGAGCTCCAGAGATGTCTTGTCCCTCATTTCATGGCTTGTGACTTTTTGTTGCTGCTGTTGTTTTTCATATATATATTTAAAAATATTTTTATTGACAAATATTCACACACATGCAGTCCATACATTGTGTACAATCAATGGCTCACAATATTATCACATAGCTGTGTATTCATCACCATAATCATTTTTAGAATATTTTCATCACTCCGGAAAAAGAAATAAAAAGAAAAGAAAAAACTCTTCCATCCCATACCTCTTACCCTCCCTCTCATTGATCACTAGTATTTCCATCTACCCAATTAATTTTACCCCTTATCCCCCTTATTATTTATTTATTTTTATCCTTATATATATATTTTTATTCATCTGTCCAAACCCTGGAAAAAAGGAGCGTCAGACACAAGGTTTTCACAATCACACAGTCACATTGTAAAAGCTGTATCATTATACAATTGTCCTCAAGAATCAAGGTTCCTGGAACACAGCTCAACAGTTTCAGGTACTTCCCTCCAATGGTTTGTGACTTTAAACAACAAGGACCCTTCTGAGTGAGCCTCAGCTTTCTCTTCTCGCAAGGGAGGACATTAATAATGTTGTCTGCCATAGAGAATTTAAGTGACATATTGTATGAGAAAATGCTTGAAAGCTGTTCAAATGGAAGTTTTAATTATTGTTGATAGTCATTCTTCCTCAAAACCAGCACGATATTAGCTGTGTGCCTGCTCCTGCCACTCATACTCCAGACTGGTGGGTCCTTAGCTGTTCTCCCTTCCTCCTGCCTTCTGCTCCTTTTCTTTCCTTTTACCCTCGGAAAGGCTAGGGGCATAGCCCAATGACCTCATGGTTCCATAACTTGAGTTGGGGCAAAAGGTAGAGGATTTCCTCTGCTTTCAGAGGCCTTCCCAGCTCCTCTGGATTATCCTGGAATGCAGCTTCCAGGACTATCTACAGGAGCCCTCCTCACCCCCGCTGCCCCTTTTCCCCCAGCACTCAGCTGGGTTCAGGCGAACAGACTTGCAGAAATGGCCTGGATGACAGACACTTCCCAAAGAAAAGAATCCTGACAAAAAGGCTGCCCTTCTTCTCTAACCTCCTGGAACCCTGAAGAACTGCCTTTTATGAGCTGTTTCCTGCTGTTCGCTGACCTTCCTCCAAAAGGTTCCTGAGACGTTGGCCACCCCTAACCCTAAAGACAAAGCCCTCACAGGAGAATAAGGAGCATTTCCATATGAGATGGTCGGCATCTGGGTTAACGATCTGTTTCTTGGAAATAGTGTATCTTGCAGGAGATTTTAGAAAATGGTGAGATGCATAGCATACAAAATCAGACATCAGCAACTATGTCTGGGGATGAAGGTGGAAAAATACCAGGTATGAATATATCCGATAAAGGTTTAATAGTCAGAATTCAAAAAGAACTCCTATAAGCCAATAACAAATGGACAAAAAAACCCAATTAAAAAATGGGTAAAGAAGATATACAAATGGCCGATAATCACATGAAAAGATGTGCAACACCATTCATCATTAAGGAAATGCAAATCAAAACCACAATGAGATGCCATTTCACATCTCATTTACTAGAATGGCTGCTATTAAACAAATAGAAAATAACAAGTGTTGGTGAGGATGTGGCAAAATAGGAACACCTGTGCATTGTTGGTCGGGATGTAAAATGTTGCAGCTGCTGTGGAAAACAGTTTGGTGGGTACTCAGAAAATTAAGTATAGAATTACCATAAGATTTGGCAACCCTGCTTCTAGGTATATGCGCCAAAGAATTGAAAGCAGGGACTTGAACAGATATATGCACACCAATGTTCATAGCGGCATTATTCACAGTAGCCCAAAGGTAGAAGCAACCCAAATGTCCATCAACAGAAGAATGGATAAATAGAATGTGGTATATACATACAATGGAATATTATTCAGCTGTAAAAGGGAATGAAGTTGTGATACATGGTATAACATGGATGACCCTTGAGGACATCGTGTTGGGTGAATAAGCCAGATACAAAATGAGATACTATATGACTTCACTTATCTGAAATAACTAGAATATGTAAATTCAGAGAGAGAAAGTTGAGTATAGGTTACCAGGAGTGGAAGTGGGAGAGGGGGAATGGGGAATCCATGCTTAATGGACACAGAGTTTCTGTTTGGAATGATGGATAAGTTTTAGTAAGGGATGTTGGTGATGCCAGCACAGCATTTGAATGCAATTAATGCCACTGAATTGTATGCTTGAAAGTGGTTGAAATGGGAAATTCCATGTTGTATTTATGGTCACCACAATAAAAAAAAAAGAAAAATTCATTGGGTGTGACACCACTAAATGCACAGAGTTTTATGCTAGGAAGAAGATTGCAGAATTGCCTAGCTATTCTCAAGTGGAATGGGGGTGGTGGGTATAACAGTTTAAAAATAATTATTGTGCCTTTTGCCTTGATGAGTATGAGAATTTTACTTGAGACCTGTGCTGCCCAATGTGATAGCCACTAAATATATGTGGCTTAGATTCATTGAAATTAAATAAAATTAAAAAGCCAGTTACTCAGTCTCATTAGCCACATTTCCTGTGCTCAATAGCCAGCTGTGGGGTACAAGGGAAGTTCAGTGGGAGAATTCTCGCTTGCCACGCTGGAGACCCCAGTTGGATTCCTGGCCTATGGAATTCCCCCAAAACAAACAAACAAACATTCAACAAATGGGGCTGCAATAATGGATACATGGAAAAAGAATGAAATGTAACTCCCACCATACAGCATACAACAATAAATAAGGAAAATAAAAATAAATAACAATAAAAATAGTCAGCTGTACTCAAAAGCACATATTTAGAGCATTTTCATCACTACAGAAATCTCTTTTAGACAGAGCTGTTCTAGTCTGCCCAAAACATTCTTCTGTTCGGGGGTGGAAGACCACAGAGGAGATGAGAAAAGTTATTTAAGAAATGCAAAGAGGAAGAACAATGTAATATTCAGGCTTTGAGATTCAAAATCTGATCCATCTGTAGGATAACCTTGCAAGTCAGGTTATTGATCTGAGAAACAAATTTTTACTTCTCTTTTCCATCCCTTTCAACATTGCAACAGCTAAGCCTGGATGACTTGGCACAAAGATTTCTTCCATATCATAGAGGAGAGACAGGTTTAGCTGTAGCTAGGCAGAAGGGGAGGTGATGTGGGAGAAATAAAATAAAAGTGAGACCCCTTTCCATCTGGGAGAATATAGGCAGAAGAAGGAACAAAAAAGAATGAGGGCTGGGAAGTAGCTATGCTTACATCTTCTGAATTGTCCTGGTGAGGGGCAAGGTCTTAGGCAAGATAAGGACCATGTTTAAGGCAGAGTTTGCCACACATCTGCTGGAAGCACAGCTGTATCAATATCAACCTGTTGTGCAAGGGGCCCTCGGAGACCCAGAGGGCTTGCCTTCGCAAGCTGATTTTGGTCACCATGTGGTGTGGTCACTGAGCTGGCAGTCAGGCAGCCTACCCTTGTGTCCACCACAGCATGCAGAGGTGACGCCACTGTGGAGGCTGGGGTTGGCCTTCTAGGGCAGTGAATTAGATGGTGGGTGGGCAGAAACTCACGTCTGCTGCTAAGAGCAGCTGTGGTAAGGCCAAGGCTTTGTGAAATGGATAGTAGATCTTGACCAATATAGGTAAGTCCAGCCTGAGAGCCATCCATGGTGCAAGCTTCAATGTGGAATGAGAGCAAAGCAAGCATCTCCTGGGCAGACAAGGATAATATCCAGATACTGGAGGAGGCTGAGGACACCAAGCCCAAGGCCTCTGATACAACCTTGAAGACATAGGGATGAGCAAGCCCCCTTCTCATGAACTCAGAGACCATGTTATGGAGATAAGCAGGAGATATGTATTAAAGATTGAGAATTTTTATTCAAATGACAATCTGAGTATTTCTTAAAAGGGGTATTTTTGTGATTGGATCAGAGTAAGTTTAAACTGGGTTTAATTAATATTTCTTGCTAACCTATTGATGGAAGATCTGAAGAAAGACCAGATTAGCTATCAGGCAACTAAAAGCATGATATTTTCTCTGTCCATCCAGTTATGATGGGAGCTGAATTGACAGACCCTAGCATAAAAGAAATAAAATGAAGGCTCCAAAGGAAGATCAGAACATGTAGTTTGAGAGCAACGTGAGACTCAGAGAAATCTGGATGATCACGGAGATTGCAGCTGGAGATGCATAACTCTGGTTCAGAATTATCTCCTTTGTCCTACTGAGAGAAAATGTCAGACCTACTGGATTAGTCATCACACATCCTTCTTGGTTGGTTGTACCATGCATTATCAGCTGGGAGCCTTTCTGTTGCAAGTGACAGAAAATCAACTCAAATGAGCTTAAGCAAGAAAGGGAGTTTATTGTTTGATGAAACTAGAAGTCCAGGTATATTTTGTTCCAACTTCAGCTATGGTTAGATTGAAGATTCATATTATGTCATCTCTTAGTCGAAATTATTTTCTCATCTCTACTGGTCTTCCTTTTGGCTTCATTCCCAAGCAACTACACGGTGGCAATATAGTCCTGCAACCCCAATGGGAAAGAGCTCAGGCCCTTCTCCCCAGAGCCCCATAAATAGTCTCATTGCCTTTCATGGGCTCTGGTTGTATCTGTTCCCATCCCACATCCAATTACAGTGGCCAGGAGAATTCAGTGTTTTTATTGGTCAGACATGTTTCACATGTCCACCCTGGGGTCAGGAGAGGAATTAACTCTACCTGCAACACATGGACTGACTGGGAAGGGAGAAAGGGTGCTGAACAGTCCAAAAACAATCAAGGCCATCTCTGCTTCTATACTAAACTGTATTTGGTTACTATTATACAGGGCATTGGATTCAATTGTTCTCAACCAATTATTTTGTTATCATCCAAGAGACTTAGGCTGAAGAACCCCTTTACGTATAGTTAGATATATTGTAGGCAGATATCTCCCTGAACTGGGTTGACTTATCTCACTATCATGGTCAAAATTCTGATGCTTGGAGTGGACTGAATGTCGTTCTCCCTTATGGAATTGCATCTGGACATATAGTATATTATGAAGTCATGCTTTGTGGTGCCCATTATCCTGAGTCCATGGGAAATGTTATGACCAAAGGGGTCACTAATACCTAACCTCCCATTTTAGTCTGCCTGCAATTCTAAATAAAGCCCAGACCATTGGTGTCCACTGGAATTTGCCCTTAGGTCACAGCAAACTTTAAGTTATTGTTGAGGAGGTTGTGCATATTTGCATAAACTTTCAAGGTGAAATATTTTTAGTGTTTTTATTATAGCTGTCATTTGTTTTTCTTTCCCTTTACATTTATTATTACTGACTCAAATTACTTAAGCCTGGAGAAGACATAGGAACAAAGAGACCCTAAGATTGGGGGTTAGACAGACAAGGGGAGAAGATGCAATAATGGACACCTTAAGATCTAGAGCCTGGTCTAGAACTATGGCCAAAGGATATCTGTTATGATTAAGTTCATGTGTCCACTTGGCCAGGTTATGATGTCCAGTTTTTTGGTCAAGCAAACACTGGCCTGGCTGTTACTGTGAAGGTGGTCACGGATTTAAATTATTAGTCAGTTGATTACATCAATGGCTGATCACATCTACACTCAACAAAGGAGATTGTCTTGAGCAATGAGAGAAGTCTTATCCAATCAGTTGAAGGCCTTAAAGGGAGAAGTGATGATTTCAGCAGTTAGAATTTCTATTTCCACTTTAGCCAGCCAGTTTCTCCTGGGGAATTCACTGAAACCTTCATCAGAGTTCCCAACTCATGGTCTGCCATGTGGAACTCAGACTTGCCAAACCCATAGTCATATGAGCCAATTCCTATAATAAATCTCATTTATATCCTGTTGGTTTGGTTTCTCAGGAGAGCCCTGACTAACACAATATCAGATTACTGTCAAGGTCCCATTGTTATGTTCCCCCTGACTTTGTTTATAGGGGCTGTAATGAGCTGAATATTGTCCCTCTAGAATTCATGCCCACCTGTAACTTCAGCATGTGACCTTATTTGGAAATAGGGTGTTTGCAGTTATAATTCATTAAATTAAGATGAGGTCGTACTGATTATGGGCCATAACTCCAATGACTGGTGTCCTTTTAAGGAGAGGAGAATTTGCAGACACACAGATAGACGCAAGGAGAGAAGGCCATGTGAAGAGATTGGAGTGATACAGCTACAAGTCAAAGCACTTCCAAGCCACAGAAGCTTCCACCCAAAGAAGGGGTTCCTTTTCTTCACTTGGTGCCAAACTCTGTGCTGCAAGGTTGAACTACCTAGAGGGGACGCCCAGATCTGAATCATACCAAGGCATCATACCGGCTAGCAGCAGCCATAACCTGGCTGTACACAAGCTCTGAGGTTGTCTCAGATACAATCCTCCACTCCTTCCTTAAGTACATATAAGTACATATTGAAAATCTAGGTGTAAGGCCTTAGCTGGGCCCTGGGAGGAGACAGAGATGAAACAGATTTCATCACTATCTTCAAGTGCCTCTTAATTATCAAACATCTTCAGAACATGCCTGCTATGGGAGCGGAAAATGCCAACACAAGGCAGGGGTTCTATCTCAAAAGTTAGGAGGTGATGAGAACTTTCTCCGCAGTGGAGATTTACTTAGCAACCTTCCCTGGCTCCAAACAAACCAAAGCAAAACCCAAACAAAATAAAATAAAAACTGAAAAACATTCACAAACAGAAAAGAAGAAACCAGAAAACAAAACAATAAAAGCAAACCACTGCCCAACAACAGCCTCTCTCAGGAGGTAATGACTTGCTGTTGGCCTGGTTCAATTATATCAACCCCAGTGGATATTTCAGGAGGAATTTCAAAATATAGGTAATAAAGAAATCCATTCTCTTCACTCTTAAAGATGTATTTGGAGCTCCTTCATTCTTTTAATTCTCATTAAAAACAGAGTGGAACAAAACAGCAAGGACTATATATATATACATATGAATGAAGGAGCTCCCCACTTTGGTATGCAACGCTGGCTTAGGACTTCACAAAGCAGGTTAAAAAGTGGTTGTGAAAATTATAAGGTTGGAAACACTGATGCAGGTGACTGTATAAAGGAATATAGAGACAAACCCCATTCATTCACCCACAAGTAATAAGAATTTGGGGAATTCTAAGACAGTTGAGGCTGAAATTTAACCTGAGACTTACCTGAAGAAATGACTTACAATGCAAATTAATATTGGGAAATTATTTACTCACTGGGAATGTTAAACTATGTAAGAAAACAAAATTTTAAAGTACCCTCAGGCAACTGGAGGGGTCAATCAACACATACTTAGGGCATTTTAGTGCCTTCTCTATGCAAAGTACTACACAGTTTCCTAACTTTTACCACTAAATAACCTTGGATAAGTTACTTCAAATGCTCTTGAGGGCTAGTGTCTCTATCTGAACATTTCTAAGTAATGGAGTCATTGCAAAGGTCAAAAGACACTTCATAAAAAGAGCTTTATAAAAAGGACTTTACGAATGGAAGTACTTACAACTATTTGACGCAGCAGGTTCATTTCCTACCAGACTCCACTGGCTCTGAGTTCTGATCAAGCTAAACCACTTGCTGATCCTCTCTGCCTTGGTTTGTCCTCTTCCTTTCCCTCTCCGTGCATCCAAATTCTACCTTTCCCTTAAGGCCCAACTCAGATTTTATTGCTCTATGAAACTTTTTGACTCCTCTAGTTGGATGAAGCCTCTCTTTCTTCTGAACTTCCACAGTGCATTGTCTATACATATTTGAAGTTGTGTCACATTATACCTTAATGACTGCCATTTTGGATGAAAGTACCATATTCTTTACTTGCCCGCAGACTCCTTGAGGCCCAGAATCGTATGTTACGGATCCTCTCTCCTTAGCATTGCCTTGGGTCTTCTACATAGCATGTATACAACACCTTGTTGAATGCATACTCTATTTTCCAGA
Organism: Myrmecophaga tridactyla; assembly: GCA_004026745.1. NCBI lineage: Eukaryota > Metazoa > Chordata > Mammalia > Pilosa > Myrmecophagidae > Myrmecophaga > Myrmecophaga tridactyla. The sequence goes on from PVIY010013169.1 coordinate 40,040, forward strand.
CCAATCAACCCAGCCAGCCTTCATGTATGAGCTCTTACTTTCAAGGGTTCTTTGTAAAATATGACTGTGCTCAGTACTGAATGAAATTCTGCCGATAGGGCCTAACTCAACAGTGTTTAAGGAAGGCTAATACAGCGTCAAGGTGCAGATTGGAACCAGGGTAGGCTGAAGACAATTGCAAGACAGTAGGTATCACAGATTTGGCCTATTAAAGGTTGGAGTTAGTACAGAAGAAAACAGCAAGAAAGGACTGAATGTGATAATTTCTTATGAGAAAGGAATTGTCCAAACTTTGCTTTTGATCAAACTGGAGCAGTTATTAAAAATTGTTTGTTGACTACTACTGCTATAGATGACATCTCTGCCCCTCTATTGCCATCCATATCTGTTTTGCTTTGGAATGAGGAGGAAGGAATTTATGGAGGAGGAAGCACCCACCCAAGAAGACGTGCAGGGTTGATGGGTGTTATGGACTATTTCCCATCAGTCCTGTGGAGACAGTTGGATTTTCACAGGTAGGAGACTTGGTGTTATTACCAGTTGCTGATAGAAATAGTTGACAGAAGCTACAAGACTCTGTATTCAGGAAGAACTACTTCAGGACTGACCAAGGAGACAAAATGCACTCCCAAGCAGGAAAGCAGGCACTTCTTCTGCCCTGCTAGGAACGTAGCTTCCAAGGAATGGACATGTTGGGAGCATCTGCATACTGCCATGGAAGATATCTGACAGAGGGAGGCAAGGCTACCCCATAGGCCTTCATGGGGGTGCCAGGGCCAGGTGCAGGGATGAATGGAAGATTGGATGAATAGACACTCTTTTGAGGGCACTCGAGGAGCCTACATTTAGGGTGCCCAGAAATTGCAGGGGCACTTTGGGGCGCTGAGCCTCCACAACTGATTGATAATTGCGGAGTTGGCAAACATTTGGGTGCTAGCTTCCTTCAAAAAGGGCTTTGGCAAGGTCTGGTGGCACATTAGAAATACCACTTATTTTTATCAGCTGGGCACTTGATTAAAAGATTTTATTTATTTTGGTGGTCAGAATTCAACAGGTACAAAAGGGCACACAGTGAAAAGACTGCATCCTGTCCCTGCATCCCAGGCATCCTGTTTTCCTCCTTAGAGCAATGTTAAATTTCTTTGGTGCCCTTAGAGTTATTCTTTGCATAAAAGGCATTTGTGTATGTACTCTTCTCCCCCTTCTTTGTGCACAAATGGCAAAAATGTATGGTATATATTTTTTTGCACATTGCTTTTTTCACCTAACATTGTATCTGTAACAGTACATGAAGAGATTTCCTAAAAGCTACTCACCCCTTTTTTCACAGCTGTATAGCATTCCATTGTATAAATATACCATAATTTATTTAAGCAGCATCTAGTATTGCTAAACATTAAGGTTTTTTGTAGTCCTTTGCTATAACAAACACTGCTCCAGTAAATAATCTTGTATATACATCATCTCACTCATGTGAGAACCACTTCGTTTGATGATTTCTTGCAAGTGGAATTTCTAGGTCAAAGGTGTGTACAGTTGAAATTTTTAGGAATTTTGCTAAAACACCCTCTAGGGAGGGTGTATCATTTTAAACTCCTACCTGCAGCATATAAGGTTGCTTATTTCTCCATACTCTTACCTACAAAGTTGCCAACAAATATGGTTATCACATTTTGATCTGTGCTTATTTAAAAGGTAAAAAAATGTATATGATGTGGTTTTAAGTTGTTTTTCTCTTACTGTGATTGAGGTTGAGGATGAGTCCATTTTCCTATACTTAAGATCCATTTTTATTTCCTTTTCTGAGAACTGTTTATTTATGTCCTTTGTCCATTTTTCTCTTGGGGCTTTGTCTCTTTTTATTTTGCAAAGCTCTTATATTAGAGAAATATGAATTGAAAATTTATCATCAATTTATTGCTTGCTATAGATTATTCAAACTAACTAAAACATAGAAGTGACCTAGATTTAGCTCCTTTATTTACTTGAAAAGTATACCATTACATTTCTGAGAAAGAATAGTGCACAAATTAAACATTTACTATTGCTGAGACTTTTCAATTCAGACACAGGACATCTTAATAAACAGTGATTGAAATAATTAAGAAGCACTTAGGGAACACCTGTGTTCGGCACTGTGTGCGATGCAAACAAGTCTGAAAAGTTCTGTGTTTGGTAGTATAAGAAAACACAAACAAGTGTATTTCAAAATTCATAATGAATAAGTTAGAGGTGATGGACCACTAAAATGGTGGGAAATGGGGAGAGAGGTATGGGTAGGGCATGCTAAGGCAAACGGAGAAGGAGGATGGGAGTCATGGAGACTGCCGGGAAGAGAGAGCTGTGTGAAGCTGGGGAGAATTCACGAGTCCCAGGAAGGACATAAATTAGCAGAAGCACTGCGCCCTGCTTCTGTAGGTGGTGGAGTCTGGGGAGGATGCGCAGCCACCAGACAAGATTAGTATAGTCAAGGCAGCAGCATATGTGCTCAGTGCTACCTAAGGAACTGAGGCCCCATGCTGGGAGGGACCAACCTTCTCACCACCAAACTCCCTTTGCCTCTTCTGTTGCTGGGGCCACAGATAAATCTGTGACCTCTTTCCCTGCTATTCCCAGTGCAATCCATTGCCCAGACCAGCCTCCTAGCAGCCCTGAACCAGTGCCCAAGATGTAGGTCTAAGACAGCCTGGAGGTAGATGGTGCAACTACAGGCCAGCCCACCTCCCTTTTCATTTCTTCCCTTGGGCTCCATTCCTCTGTTACAAATGCCAAGGGAAAGGAAAAGAGAAACAAATGATGTTTTTTTTCCCTAAAGAACAAGATGACTTGGCAAAGCTCAGACTCACTAGGCATGGTGGGACAAGACATCAGCAAATCCTCCAGGAAGCCAATGCCAAACAAAACCAAGATGTGTTATCTATGGCGGTAACAGTTAACCAACATTTTAAAATAACTATTACAGTTATAACTCAGTAAACACTTGTTTGTTAGTTATGTTGGTTTGGTTAGGTCATTTGGTTTACTCGTGTTATACACCTGCAGAATTTCCATGGTCAGATCTAAACTGTTAGAAATTTGTCATTTTGTGAGGTCTAGAAATGCACCTCCCCAGTTCCTCACTTTCTGTCCAAGTTTCACAAAACATTGATCCAAATGTGGATCAGATTCCAGCTTGGATGCATAGCATATGGAATAGTCAAAGTTATCTTCAAGTGTGGTCTCAAGCTTGTTAATAAACAAATTTTTCCATAACTATATGATTATGGCCTACTGCTTGTCTGTATGTGCCAGACACTGTGAATATATTATTTCTAAGTTTTCCCACTGTCTAAGGTAGGTACTACACTCTCCATTTGATAGATGAAGCAACTTAAACTCAGAAGGGTTAAACAATTGCCTGAGGTCACCCAGCTAGTCAGTGATTGAACTAGGATTTGAGCCTAGTTCTGTCTAAACCCAAAACCTGAGCACTTATTAGTATCTTCTGCTACACTTGCCACTGTCACTTGGTGGCCAAGGTTTCTTCTCTAAATCTCCAGAGTCGGAGCTCTGTAACATTCCAAGATTGTTTCAACTCTCTAAAACCACAACACTAGGTCTTCTTCTAAATGCAAACCCTGTTATTAAGATGCTGCTGACATTAGGAAGGAGAGTAATTACTTCCTCAGTACAACTGTACTGCAATAGAAACAAAACAAAACAAAAACCCCCAGAACTACAGTGAATTGCTGGAACACAGGTTATAGAAGACAATGGTAGTGGAAGCTCAGAGATGTGTTTGATGCAATGAACTGAAATCACTGTGGAAGGCTTTCTGAAGGAAAAATGTTCTATTTTGAACCCAAAAGGGTGGTTAAGATATCGAGAGCCTAAAAAGAGAGAGGCTAATTTCTATTTCTGGCTGTGTGGTTGGAATAGATGTCCTGGAAAATACTTTCATACAATATAGCTACACTTATTGGTTAACAAATTCCACTGAAGGGCCTAATTGAGTTTGCAAGAGCGTAAGAGTAATTCCTGGGGGCTAAAAACAAAGAGAGTGTCTCTGGTTCCTTTGGCAGTTCTGGTTGTCTAGATCAGGGGTTGGCAAACTTTTTCTGTGACGTTAATATATATATTTTTGGCTTTGCAGACCATACAGGCTCTGCTGCCACTATTTAACACTGGCTTTGTAGCATGAATACAACCATAGAGAATATGTTATCAAAAGTGTGTGAGATGGGGTAAGGAAGACTGTCTGTATTTTAGAACTACACCTACTCTTTGAGACCAAAGGAAGAAAGGTTTATTTTGTCTGGAACCTAAATTCTCTGTAGCACCTAATCTAACACAACCTGTCTGGATAGCTCATTTGAACACATGAAACACAGGGACCCCAGAATAAGAATGAGGGCCTTTAATCCTATATGGTTTAATGTAATGCCTGGATACATCCTAGAATATAGTAAGCAGATAAACAAAAGGTATTAGCAAAGTCCCTTGAGGGATGGGAGAAAAAAAATATGGAGCTATTAAACTTTACCATCAGAGAATCTCTTGATACTGTGTCAAACCCTGGGGACACCTAAATCAATAGGTCAAGTCCTTGATCTTGAGGCTTACTCTTGTGAAGCATATGTAGGTAGTGGAAAAGCTTAGCTTACCTGTAGGTATGCCTAAGAGTTACTTCTGGAGGACCTCTTTTGTTGCACAGATGTGGCCTCACTCTCTCTAAGCCCAACTCCGCAAGTCAGATAATTGTCCCCTCCCCCAAGTGAGACATGACATCAAGGTGGGAAGGTCTCCCTGGCAATGTGAGAGATGACTCCCAAGGATGAGTCTGGACCTGGCACTGTGGGATCAACAATTACATCTTGACCAAAAGAGGGAAAAGAAGTGTAACTAATAAGTATCAGTGGCTGAGAAAGTTCAAATGGAGTTGAGAGGCTACTCTGGAGGTCACTCTTACACATGCTTCAGTTAGACATTGCTACTAATCATAACTTGTCAAACCCCAACCCAAACCATTCCAGCCAATCCTAAAGAACACCTAGGGCAAAATATAAGATTCTACAAAGGTTTTGTGCACTGGGAAAACATTACAGAAACCTATCACCTCCAAATGGGTCCCTGGACCAGATAAGCCCTGAAACTACGAGGGCCCAGCCTCTCCAGAACACTGGGTAGTTCCATCCCCCTACCCCATATTAGTGACAGCCCCTTCCAATGTGAAAAAGTTATAATGGCCATAGCCCAAACACCCCTAAAGAGTGGGATAGAAAAATCAAAGGTGATGGTGGAGTTACACAGAGGAAGCAGAGTTTAACAAACGAATATGATTGCTGAATTTCTTTTAGTCAACAGTATCTTAGAGCAGCTAGAAGTAAAAACTTATAATTGTGGAATTGTAACCCATACCAAACTCTGAAATCTATTCTACAACTAATTGTGCTGTGCTTTGAAATTTATTGCTTTTTGTATATATGTTATTTATTACAAAAGAAGAAAAAAAAGTCGATTGTGTTGATAAAAAATATTTATTCCTTCTATCCTCCTATATTCAAGAGCAGCTAGAAGGAAAAATCTGAGGAGGTGGTTTGGTGGCTCATGACAAACTCTGGGATCTGTCCTGTAACTACTTGTTGAAGAGTGCTCTGAAAATTATTGCTCCTTTTTTTATTTGCTTTATATATATATATATTATATTACATAGTTTAAAAAAGTTTAAAAAAAAAAGTGTGAGCGGACCTGACTTGCAGTGGACTGGATTTGGCCCATGGGCCATAGTTTGCCAATCCCTCGTAGAGAGTTTTGGGCTTTGATGTCTAGTGGGAATCAGAAGTCTTGAGCCTGCTCAAAATGAGAAGATAAAATTGAGACTGACTTCACACACATCAAACAGGAACCCCAGGGAGTGTAGAGTAGGAGAAATGTGCCCCCCTGGCAAAGGAAAATAGCCAGGGAAGCTTGTCTTATCATGTTAGGTCCTGGGTGAAAAAATATACTTTCCTTGTAAATTTTTTGCTATAGGCTTACCTTTATTTGTATTGTGGTTTAAATTTATACTACCTACATTGGAAAAGAAACATCAAGCTACAGAATTAAAGTAATTCTTGAATAGTAGTGACTCAGTTCACCTTACCAAACACAAGTTCATAATCCAATATTATAAAACACGCAGAGAAACTAGCCACTGTAAGCAAGAGTCAGCAGAAAAAACAAATGGCAGACTTATTTTCTCAACAATTCGATGTATTGCAATTATTGGCTACAGAGAATGTTTCATGAGATAAAAGGGGAAATGATAAAGAGAAGAGAGAATATTTCCAGCAAGGGGAAGAGAAGAAGCAAAGATTCAATAGTGGGGATGAGAAGAACATATGAGGGTCAAGGAAGAAAACAGCCCTACATAGGGCTCATACGAAGATATTAATCAATTAAACATTGATTAAACTCATGCACTCAGCACTGTGCTAGGCACTAGTATAGAGATGAATAAGACATGGGCTCTATCTTCAAGTAGATGCCAATCTAGGAGAAGAATCTGGTAATCAATTAAATAAATAAATGCCATAAAATGTGACAGATACTTGAATTAAAGAAGGTACAAAATATAGTGGAGGCAAAGGAACAAGTTTTCCATTCTACCCAAAGGCAGCTTCTTGGAGGATCTCATGCTTTAGTCAAGTTCTGACAGATCTGTAGGAGTTTGGACTTTATCCTATAGGTGATGGGGAATCATTCAATGTTCACAGGGAGGGAGGTAGCATAGCTAGACTGAACACTGTGACTGCAGTACAATGAACTGGAATGGAGAAATGAGAGAAAGGAAGACCAATTACAACATTGTTCACAGTCATGAAAAGAAACCGTGAGACCCTGGTAGAAGGCAGAAGTGTAGGGGAGGGGAGAAATAATTTAGAATTTGTTCATTTAAGAATACCAAATAGTTATAGCACGTATGTAAAGGCTATAGCTTCTCTTATGATGCGGCAACCCTACCCACTCCCACCCCTGCCCCTGCCCCCACTATTTCTGGGAGCTCCCAGGGTTGTCCCTTAGTGTTCATCTATGAATAGGCTCCTGCCTTTTTATCCATGTCCTGCCTAGCACTTCTGCCCCCACAGGCTGTGCTGTGACCTGGGTGATGGTGGTGGAGATGTTTCTACTCCTTGGTGCTAAGTGTCCTGCAGTAGTGCTGCTTGTTCCCTAATGATTCTAAAGCTTTTATACAGTAGTTCTAGGTAGGCCCGGGTGGCTTAGCAGGCAGAGTTCTTGGGTCCCTGGACCATGTTCGATTCGATTCCCTATGCCTGCCCATGCAAAAAAAAAAAAAAATAGAGTTCCTTAAGTTGTTGCTTTCGGGCTCCCGACTCTGCACAGGACTTGGAGGAAACCAGTGGAGCTGTTCTGGGGAAGAAATCCAACTGCCAAAGTCCATCCTCACGGTGCACCTCACTTTTCACAACCCAGTTCCTTGTGCTTGGATCCTTTTCCCTTAGGGCATCCTGGAAGAGCTCAATCTGTGGTTTGAGAGATGGGATGGCTTTTGTTCTCCCTCATGCAAATGAGTTTTGGCTACGCCTTCTCTCCCAGTGTGCCAGCAATGCCTGCCCATCGACCTGAGTGGGCATCCAGGCGATTGTGAAACCTATAGCTCTGAGTCACCAATTAGATATGGGGTGGGGATGGGGAGGAGGATGGAAAAGTTTCCAGGAGTAATTGGAAAGATCATTGAAAAGATCAGGTAAGGGCTTCAATGCCAGCCTCTGAGGTTTTTTCCCCACAAGCCAGTGTTTTCCCAAATGTGGACTGGTTTATATTAGCCTCTGAAGCACCTGGGGAGCCAGCTCAAAACCCAGATTTTGGGGCCTTTTATGAACCAGAAGCTTTGGTGGATGGGGCTTGAGCAACTTGCATTTTTAACTAGTGCTCCTTAGATAATTTTTAAAGAATCCACACAAATTTCTGTAACTGGGTCCAAATACCATTTCTTTAGTTAAATCCAAGGCTCCTGAGTATAGGTTGTAGGCGTTTTGGCCTCTCTTATCAATACGGGCATATATGGTAGGTATCCATCATATGTTTACTGAAGTTGAAGCAAAAGGATGAAATGTTGGAAACAGAGTGACTGTGCTTATAAGCTTTCCAACAATGAGACAGTCATTCATTCATTTCTTCATTACTCTTTTTTTCTATAAATATTTATAGGCTATGAACTGTGCTGGGTCCCACTTTACGTCCCCTAAAACTTAAAGTAACAGAGAGGCAGAAGAACTTGGGGTGGAGTAGCGAGAAATAGGGTATGAAGTGATGGAAATAAGTAGGACATGGGCGATTAGACCTCTTAGAAGAAAAAGCTGACCCCTGAGCAGGGAATGTGAAAATCTCCTAAGAGGCTTTTCCTCACATGATCTATACTTTCTGCATTATTCTCTGTTTCCCCAAATGAAGAAAGATTCTTCAACCACCACTGCCTCCCCACTCTTTTTCCCCACCCCACCCCCGCCCCCCCAATCCTCGAGCAGAAGGGCATGGCAGACAATTTGAAGACTGTTGGAGCCAGGAGATAAAGGGAAGCATTATGTTCCATCAGGTCCTGTTTGATCTTTATATCATCAACACAGGGGCTTGGAGCGTCCCTGTTTCCCTTTCCCTCCTCCAAAGTCACCCAGAAGGCCGTGGGCTCTTTGATGTTCAAAGAAAGTTTGAATGACTTGCCTGGTTCTTTTTGTCTGAGTGGGCCGCGGTTGGCAGAACTTTCTTGAATCAAGTCAGGACAGATGAGGATTCTTCATTTCTTTCTGCGGTAGATGGCAAAGTTGTGAGAAGCAGCATGAACATGATCTTAAATAAAGTTTCTTTTTATTTTGGGGGGTCACAAATGGAGTTTTATGAACCTTGCACATCTCCATGTTCTCAACCTTATTCAAAACCTTCAGATTCTTTCCTTAAGTTTGGTAACATTATTTGTTACCAAATAATTTGGTAGCAAGGAGCACTTAGGAGCCTTCTAAAACAGTAATGCATTAGGCAAAACTCACAGGGTCTCATGAATATGTATCTCTGCAGCCCACAACTTCAGAACTGGAAAGGAGCTGATCCACAATCCTAGAAAGAAACAAAAAGTATAATGGGAATGACCCCTCCCTTTTCCCCTTAGTTGAAACTTTTTCCTTGTTTTGTGGCTGCCTCTGGATTCTATAGAAATGATAGGTGGCTGAACCTCAGCAGTTGTGACCAGAGGTCTTCTCTTGGGGGCTGGTGAGGTCTCAGGACTTGGCCAGCTTTAAGAAAGATGCTTCAGCTGGTTCTCCCTTGCAGGTCACACGACAGGAGCAGGAAAATTTTTTGCAGTTACTCAACACTGAAAGGAGCATAGCATAAGGGAAGGAGAGTGTGTGTTAATCTCCTTTGGTCACTCAGTAACTTCAGGGAATGAGAATTTAGAGAATGAATGCATATGTAATAAGGGAGACAGGAATGTCACAGGCATCCAGGAAGATTGAGATAGGTGGCCTTGAACACAGCAGAACATAGTAAGGGAATGGCAAGATGCTACTTTTGTCACTAGGTTATCTTATTTCCATCTCCTCTGTCCCAGCCCTGACATTCATTGGTCCACATTGGTCCTCTATAATTATGGTGGCTCAGAATATCTTAGTTGGCCTAAGATATCTCCTCTTCCACCCTTTGTATGTTTGTTTCTGTTGACCTAGACCTTTGGCTTGCTCATTGATTCTGCTTACTCTTGAGCCTCCAAGGTCTCTTCCCTTTTGTCTTCTTCCTGTGAGTCATTTAAGTGCCTCCCCCAACCCTGCCCCTGAAATTAGCTGTTAACTCCCTCCCCCTGTACTTTCCCTGTATCTCCTGTTCAAGTTTAAGAGAAAGAAAATTTTATTGGCTCAAGTGAATTAATATTATCTTTTCTGGGCAATGTTCTTTGGACTAAAACACTTCATAGACCACCGCTAAACCTATAGAACAAGCAACAGGTAAACCTGGGGGCAGAATCTTGCCCCCTGCTCCATTCAGTTTGCCCAGAGGAGCCAACACACCTCTTTATAGCAGTGTGACACGTTTAAGAAAGCATCCGAAGTTCATTCCTCACATGTGTGCAGATAATTGAGCAGTTCATTTTAAAGGGGATCATGGGCATGGTTGCAACTTTGAAGAATGCCCTGTTTGGTGGAAGAGGCTTTGGGGAAAGACAGATCTGGACTTGAATTGCAGATATTCCACTTACTAGTTGTGCAAACTTGGGTAAGTTATTTAATCTTTCTGAGCTCATTTCCTTACCCATAAAAATGGAGATAAAGATGCTATCTTGTGGTGATTATAAATTAGGCTAAATTATCTAAAGCAACTAATAAATAATGAGGGCTCAGATATTCAATAAATAGCTTTATCGTGGTAACACTGTGTTGGTCTGTCCTGTTCTGTATTTTGCATGGATTTTGTCATCATGATTTTGGTGGTAGTAGCCCATTTCTTGATTTAGATCTGATAGTTTTTACAAAGCAAACTTTGTTGGTAAAAAATGAGAATAAAGTAGGTACAGAAAGATCATCATTATGGAGCGGTATTCAGAATATATTCTTGATTGTGTTATAAGGTCTCATCTAAGTCTGACTGCAAAGAATTGGCAAGATTTGAGATGTTTCCTCTTCAATAATTTAACAAAAATGACTCCAGTTGTGGAATCTGAAACAAGAAGTCAGACAAGTTCTTGGCTAGTCATCTTCAACAATTCATTTAAAAATATCTGCAGTACCTCTGTAGTAGAACTATTTGAATGGAGACTTTAAGACATAGTAGAACTATTTGAATGAAGACTTTAAGACATAATGGAGACAATTAAGAGATATATGGATGAGATAAACACAGATCCACACTCAGTAACCATAATGTCTGGCTATCAGTGTTTTGCAAATAAGTGGTTCAGAGTTGTGATTGCTGTAGCGGGAGCTGAAATCAACAATCTGGAGCCATCTGGAGAAGAACCAGACCAAAATCAAGATTTTCTTCCCTAGATACGATCTCTGAGAAACAAATATGGATGACTTCCCAGACTTCTTGGTCACTTTCCCTGGAACATGGGGGGCCCTGACAAGCCTGGCACACACTCTACCCCTCTGCCGTCTTCTTAATTTCAGAATCAACTCTCAGCCACCAGACAGAGCTTCGCGCCAATTCTTTCATGTGAGTAATTTGTGGATAAGCTGCATATGGTATAGTCAAACCTTCTGAATATCAATGTAATTCCTCATAAAAGGAATACTTTATAGGCAGATAGCTCATCTCGCTCACTTACGATTGGCTGGACTTTCATCAACCTTCTTCTTGCTGCACCCAGTTTGAGACTGGGATTGGGATTTTAGGTAGCTAACTGTAGCTGATCATCCTGAAGTCAGAGAGGTCTTGTAATATCACTATTTCCATTGAAGTTTTTTGGTTATAACCTGGGATCTCTACTGCCAGAAGTCTCCAGCTATGACTATCTCACACTATTCATTATCTGACAAGTATGGTATCAGAAATAGTGACATTGATAGCATAATTAAGGATATATGACCACATAAAATTTTAGAAAATGTCTTCAATTTTGTAGAGACATGATTTAGTGGAAAATATTTTTCCAGTTGGTGTGAAGGCTATTGTTATGCAACAAATTCTTTATTTCAGTAGGCTGCAGGGTCTATTTTTGGTAGTAATAAAAGGAGGCAGACCTCCTCCCTATGTGGGACATGACATCCAGGGTGAAATTCTCCCTGGCAACCTGAGAAATGACTCCCAGGGATGAGTCTGGCTCTGGCACCATTGGATCAACAATTCGATCCTGACAAAAAGGGGGAAAAGAAGTATAACTAATAAAGTATCAGTGGCTGAGAGAGTTCAGAGTAGAGAAGTTACTCTGGAGGTCACTCTTATGCAATCTTCAATTAGACATTGCTACCTATCATAAGTTGCCAACCCCCAAACAAAACCATTCCAGTCAATCCTAAAGAATAGCTGGCGCAATATATAAGATTCCACAAGGGTTCCATGCACTAGGGTAGCTTTCCAGAAACCTACAACCTCCAGTTGGGTCCTTGGACCAGATAAGTCCTGAAACTTAGAGGGCCCAGCCTCTCCAGAACATCAGCTAGTTCCATCTCCCTACCCCATATTAATGATAGCCCCTTCCAACATGAAAAAGATAGAATGACCATAGCCCCAAAACCCCTAAAGAGTGGGATAGAAAGACCAAAGGTCTTGGGTAAGTTATTTAATCTTTTTGAGCTCAGTTCCTTACCCATAAAAATGGAGATAAAGATGTTATCTTGTGATTATAAATTAGGCTAAATTATCTAAAGCAACTAATAAATAATGAAGGCTCAGATATTCAATAAATAGCTTTATCATGGTAACACTGTGTTGGATGGTGGAGTTATACAGAGAAAGTAAGGTTTAACAAACGAATATGATTGCTGAATCATTAAATTGATATTTCTTTTAGTCAACAGTATCTTAGAGCAGCTAGAAGTAAAAACCTAAAATTGTGGAATTGTAACCCATACAAACTCTGAAATCTGTTCTACAACTAATTTTTGTGCTGTGCTTTGAAATTTATTGCTTATATATATATATGTTATTTTTCACAAAAAAGAAAAAAAAGTCAGTGTGATGCTAAAAAAATATTTATTCCTTCTAGCCACCTATCTTCTGGAGCAGCTAGAAGGAAAAATCTGAGGATGGTATGGTAGCCCATAAGAAATTCTGGGATCTGTCCTGTAACTATTGGTTGAAGAGCGCTCTGAAAATTATTGTGTTTTTCTTTCTTTGCTTTGTATATATGTTATATTATACAATAAAAAAGAGTTAAAAAAAAAGGAGGCAGAAAAATGACTGCTATCTTCTTCTCACTTTGCTGTAGAGAAAGAAATCACAAATGCTACACTTTGAGGAAGTGATTTCCAACTTCTCTAGCCTAAAAGGCAACATCAAAAGTTTCCTTGCAAGTTCTCTTTTTCCACTACTCATATTTCTGGGAATGTCTTTCTTTGAGCTTATTTTCTCTTATGTTGATTTATTGATTAAACAAATATTTATTGAACAAATACTATATGATAGGCGCTGTTTTCCAATTATTGAGAATTTAGTAGCAACCAAGCCAGACAATTTCCTATTAACAGAAATTTAAGACACATCTAGGTTTTGTCTATTACAAACAGTGCTGTTAGAATAAGTAATTTGCCCTTCATTTGAGCACCTTGAGAAAATCGTACAAGAGTTTCTCTATAATAAAGTCTTAGAAATGGAATAGTGAGGTTATTTATAATGCACATCTTCAACTTGATTACAGATTGCTACATTGATCGTTGAAGTTGTTCAAATCAAACTCCTTGTCATGATTTCCACTGCTCCATTTTTTTTGCCAATTTGTGATATTATCAGACATTAAATTGTGCAATCTTATACATATAGAATGGTATTTCACTGTGGTCCTGATTTTTATTTCCTTAATTATTGGTGCAGTTGAACATTTCTCATACATTTATTGGTCATTTGAATTTTCTTTTTTTAGAGTCTCTGTGCAGGACTTTGGCCCGTTTTCTTCATTCCCCTCCCCCTATTTTCTGAAAGCTAAATGGTTATTCTGTCATATATCAGATTTCATACATACCTGGTTCTGTTTCTAGACTTCCATTGGTCCACTTCATGATTCCTTGCTCTTTAGATTAATATAGGTTTATAATAACTTTCATAGCTATAATTCAATCCCCGATTCTCACTTTGTTCATCAAAATTTCCTTGACTGCAATTGGCTGTTGGCTCCTTTATATAATATTTAGACAGCTTTTTAAGTCTGTTTTTAAAAAACCCATTGGGATTTAGAATGGTATTTCACTGATTCTCTAAAATAATTTGGGCAGATTAATATGTTTAACATATTGATCTTATAAGCCACGATCATGGTGTTTCTCTTCATGTAGCTATATCTTTTTTAAAGGCTTTCTAGTTTTTTTTTTTAAACAGCTCTGTCATGGTCAGGTTCATGTGTCAACTTGGCCAAGTTGTGGTACCTGTTTGTCTGGTTGGGCAAGTGCTAGCCTGTCTGTTGCGATGAGGACATTTCATAGAATTAAATCATGATCACGTCAGCTGCATCCACAGCTGATTCCATTTGTAATCAGCCAAGGGGAGTGTCTTCTGCAATGAGTGATGCTCAATCTAATCACTGGAAGCCTTTTAAGGAGGATTCAGAAGAGACAGGCTCCCTTCCTCCTTTGGCTGGTGAGTCTCTCCTGTGGAGTTCGTCCAGACCCTCCAGTGGAATCGTTGGTTTCACAGCCTGCCCTGCGGATTTTGGACTCTGCGTTCCCACAGTCACGTGAGACACTTTTATAAATTTTATATTTGCAAGTGTTCCCTGTTGATTCTGTTTCTCTAGAGAACCCCAACTAATACAAGCTCTATTGACATATAATTCACGTACCAAAAAATTCACATTTTAAGGTATACAATTCAGTAGGTTTTAGTATATACACAGAGTTATGCAATCATACCATTAATAGTTCTAAAATATTTTCAAAGCCCTATACTTATTAGCACTCACTTTCTATTCCCTCTTCTCCCATCCCCTTGCAACCATTAATCTACATTCGGTTCCTATGGATTTGCCTATTCTGGACATTTCATATAAATGGAATCATACAATTTGTGGCCCTTTCTGCCTTGTTTCTTTCACTTAGCATAATGTTTTTTGTTTGTTTTTTTTTTACATGAACAGGCACCGGGAAACAAACCCGGGTCCTCTGGCATGGCAGGCAAGCGTTTCTGCCTGCTGAGCCACGGTGGCCCGCCCAGCATAATATTTTAATGTTCATCCATGCTGTAGCATGCAACAATACTTCATTTTTTATAGCCAAATAATATCCCATTGCATGAATATATCACATTTTGCTTATTTGTTCACCAGTTGATAGGCATTTGGATTGTTTCTATTTTTTTATTCCTATGAATAATGCTGCTATGGACATTCATGAACTAGTGTTTTGAGGACATATGTTTTCATTTATCTTGGGTATATGACTAGGAGTGGAATTTCTGGGTCATGTGGTTTTGGGGAACTGCCATACTGTTTTACAAAGAAGAAGGATCACTTTACATTCTCATCAACAATATGTGAGGCATTCAATTTGTACATCCTCGACAACGTTTGCTATTGTATCTTTTTTTTATTATAGCCATACTAATGGGTGTGAATGGCGTGTCGTGCTCTGTATTATTAGAGAAGTTGTTAAGTTTATGGAAAACTCATGCAGAAAATATATTCTCATATGCAACCCTCATACACAGTTTTTCCCATTAACACTTTTCATTAGTGCAGTAACTTGTCATAATTGATGAAAGAATATTATTGTAACTTCACTCTTAACAAAAGTCCATAGCTTACATTAGGGGTCGTTGTGTTATACAGTCAGTGGTGGTTTGGAGCTATATACTCCCCCCAAAACATGTTCTTAAATATAATCCATTCCTGTGGGTGAAAACCCATTGTAAGTAGGACGTCTGATGAGGTTACTTCAGTCAAGGGGTGGCCCAACCCAGTCAGGATGGGTTGTCATACTACTACTGGGGCTCTTCATAAGTAGAATGAAATTCAAGCAGAGAGAAAGAGAAAGCCAAGGGAAGTAAAAGATAAAAAATCAAAACGATCCGGAAGATAAAGTAGAAGATTTTGCCATGTGTGCTGCCATGTAACAGAGAAGCCAAGGACCAAGAATCAACAGCAGCCAGTCCCAGAATACCAGTCTTTGGGAAGAACGCCAAAGCGATGTCTCGGTTTTGGAATTTTCCTAACCACAAACTGTGAGCCAAGAAATTTCGATTGTTTAAGCCAACCCATTTTATGGTATTTGCTTTGGCAACACGAAAACTATAAACACAGTACTGTAGTTTTTTTTTTTAATTGTATACTAGTGACATAAATGCAACCTAAAATTTCTCCCATTTAAGTACATTCAAATAGTGTTAATTCAGTAGTGTTAATTACATTCAGAATGTTGTGCTGCCATCTGCACCAACCACTATCAAAACTGTTCGATTACCCCAAACAGAAATTCTGTACAAATTTAGCATAATCTCCCCATTTGCTAACCCCAACCTGGCCCATGTAACCTGTACTTTAGTTTCTGACTCTAATTTGTATAATTTGCTTATTCTAATTCTTTCATACCAGAGAGATTATTCAATACTTGTCCTTTTATGTCTGACTTATTTCACTCCACATGATGTCGTCAAGTTTCATCTATATTGTCGCATGTATTAGGACTTCATTCCTTTTAACAGGTGAGTAACAATCCATTGTAGGTATAGACCATACTTTACTTATCCATTCATCTGTTGTTGGACCTTGGGTTGCTTCTGTCTTTTGGCAATTGTGCATAATGCTGCTATGAACCTCTATGTGCAAATATCTGTTTGAATCCCTGCTTTTAATTCTTTGGGATATATACTTAGAAGTGGGATTGTCGGGTCATAGGGTAATTCCATACTTAACTTTCTGAGGAATCACCAAACTCTTTTCCGCAATAGCTGCACCATTTTAGAGTTCCAGTAACAATGAACAAGTGTTCCTATTTCTCAACATCCTCTACAACACTTGTTATTTTCCATTATTTTAGTAGTAGCTATTCTAGTGGGCATGAAATGATATCTAGCTGTTCTTTTGATTTGCATTTTGCTAATGGCTAATAATGTTGAACATCTTTTCATGGGCTCTTTTTTTTTGTATGCTGTATGGCGGGGTCACATTTCATTATTTTTCCATGCAAGTATCCCATTATTGCAGCACCATTTGTTGAATTTTTGTTTGTTTGTTTGTTTTGAATGTTTGTCTTTTAGGGAAGTACATGGACTGACAATTGAACCTGGGTCTCCTTCATAGCAGGTGAGAATTCTACCACTGAACTATCTTTGCACCCCCCTTCATGGGCTTTTTTTACCATTTCTATATCTTCTTTGGAGGAATGTTTATTTAATTCTTTTGCCCATTTTTAGTTAAGGTTTGTTTTGTTTGTTGAGTTGTAAAAGCTCTTTATATACTCTGGATATTCTGGATATTTAAACTTTATCAGAGATATGAATTCCAAATATTTTCTACCATTCTGTTGTTCTTTTTCATCATCTTTCTTGATGGTGCCCTTTGAAGCATGAAGTTTTAAAATTTTGATCAAGTCCAAAATATTCTTTTGTTTCTTGTACTTTTGGAGTCATATCTAAAAAAACTAGCCTAATTCAAATCCACAAAGGTTCACTCCTATGTTTTCTTCTAAAGGGTTTATAGTTTTAGCTCTTACATTTATTTCTATGATCCATTTCGAGTTAATTTTTATATGTGATTGTGAGTTAAAGATACAACTTCATTCTTTTGCATGTGGATATCCAGTTATCCTATCACCATTTATTGAAAAGGCTTTTTTTCCCCATTGCATTTTCTTTGTATCCTTGTCAAAAATCAACTGACCATTAATGTAAGGGTTTATTTCTGGATGTCAAATCTATTTCATTGATTTATCTGAATATTCTTATGTCAGTCTACATGGTCTTGATTACTGTAGCTTTGTAACAACATTTAATATTTTGATATTGGAAAGTGTGAGTTATCCAACTTTGTTCTTTCTCAAGATTGTATTGGCTTTCTGGTTCCCTTGCATTTTCATGTGACATTTAGAACCAGCTTGTCATTACCTGCAGAAACTGCAGCTGGTATTTTTGGAGGGATTGCAGTAAATCTGTAGATCCATTTGGAAGGCACAGTTATCTTAATATTAAGTCTTCAAATCAATGAACACAGGATATCTTTTCCTTTATTTAGGCACTCTTTAATTTCTTTCAACAAAGCTTTATAGTTTTTAGTGTATAGGTCTTACTTTTCATGGTTGAATTTATTCCTAAGTGTTTTATTCTTTGTGATGCAATTATAAATGGATTTTTTTCATAATTTCATTTTCAGACTTCTCATTGCAAGTGTAGAGAAAGACAAATGATTTTCCAATATTAATCCTGTATCCTGTGACCTTGATGAACTTTTATATTAGTTCTAATCATTATTGATTTGTGTGTGTATGTATTCTTAGGATTTCCTATATACAAGATTATTTCAGGAACGATGGAGATGCATTTACTTCTTTTTTTCCATTCTGGATAACTCTTAAAATTTTTGTTTTCTAATTCTAATTATATATAAATAGAACCTCCAGTACACTGTTGAAATGAAAAATGTGAGTCCTTGTATTGTTCTTGATCTTAGGGAGAAAGGATTCACCTTTCACCTTTCAGTATGATATCTTTTATGGGATTTTGTAAACTGCCTTTATCGGCTTCTATTCCTTGTTTGTTTAGTGTTTTTCTCTTGAAAGTGTGTTGGAGTTTGTTAAGTGCTCTTCCTGCATCTTTTTGTCACCTATTCTATTAATATAACATATGACTGATTTTTATATATACATTTAAAATTTTTTAATTATCACAATTAACTTTTTTTTCTTTTTTGTGAAAAATAACATATATACCAAAAAAAAAATACATTTCAAAGCACATTGCAACAATTAGTTGTAGATCAAATTTCACAGTTTGGTATGGATTATATTATTACAACTTTTAGGTTTTTACTTCAAACTGCTTTAAGATACTGGCGACTAAAAGAAATACCAATCTAATGATTTAGCAATCATACTCGTTTGTTATACTCTACCTTTTCTGTATAACTCCACCATCACCTTTGACCTTTCTATCCTACTCTTTAGGGGTATTTGGGCTATGCCCATTCTAATTTTTTCACGTTGGAAGGGGCTGTCAATAATATGACAGGGGGATGGGAGGTAATATGACAGGGATAGGGGGATGGAACCAGTTAATGTTCTGGAGAGGCAGGCCTCTCTGCATTTCAGGAATTATTTGTTCCAGGGACCCATATGGATGTTATAGATTTCTGGAAAAGTACCATACTGCATGGAACCTTTGTAGAATCTTATATGGTACCGTAGGTATTCTTTAGGATTGGCAGGAATGTTTTTGGTTGGGTTTTGGCAAGTCATGGTAGGTAGCAATGTCTAACTGAAGCTTGTGTAAGAGCGACCTCAGAGTAGGCTCTTGATTCTATTTGAACTCTCTCAGTCACTGACACCTTATGAGTTACACTTCTTTTCCTCTTTTTGGTCAGGAGTCATTTCCCATGCGGTCAGGGAGACTTTCATGCTTGGATGTCATGTCCCATGTAGAGGGGAGGGCAATGATTTCACTTGCAGAGTTGGACTTACAGAGAGGGAGAAGCCATATCTGAGCAACAAAAGAGGTCCTCTGGAGGTAACTCTTAAGCATACCTATAGATAGGCTTAGCTTCTTTGCTACATACATAAGCTTCACAATCCCTTCAAGTTGAAGGGATTGTCCTATTGTCCTATTGGTTTGGGTGTCCCTAATGTTTGACACAGTATCCGGAGTTTCCCCGGTGGTAAAGTTTAATAGTTCCATATTTTTTTCCCCATCCCTCAAGGATCTTTGCCAATACTTTTTGATTATTTGCTTAATATACTCTAGGGGATGTATCCAGGCATTACATTAAGCTATATATAAGATTAAAGGCCTTCATTCTTATTCTGGGCTCCCTCTGTTTGGATTGTTTAAATGATCCATCCAGACAGTTTGAGTTAGATTATGTGCTACAGAAAATTTAGATTCTAGACAAAATAAGTTTTTCTTCCTTTGGTTTCAAAGAGTACTTGAGGTTCTAAAATTTAGACAATGTCTTCCTTACCCCTGTATTCTAGTTTTATATATTTTATATATTAAACCCTACTTGGTCATATTGTGTAATCCCTTTAGT